>CAAKHD010014031.1:425514-484771 GCA_901007705.1 Fistularia tabacaria
GTAATAATAATAATAATGATAATAATAATAATAATAATAATAATAATAATAATAATAATAATAATAATAATAATAATTATTATTATTATTATTATTATTATTATTATTATTATTATTATTATTATTATTATTATTATTATCAAGAATTAGATACCTGTGTAATGTGCCCCCCACACTTGCACACAAACACACTCTTAATAGAGGGTTTTTCCATCACAATGTGAAGTGCACAGTTACTCCCTTGAGGGACGATTATGTGGATCTGTCAATGCAGGACTGACTCAGGGAGCGTCCGCTGGTGCAGCAAGACAATCTTGATTTTTTCCATACTGCGGCATAGAAATAATTGTCAAAATACAGTATGAGTGTTTGCCTATTCATTTCTCTTGTCAACCCTGTTTCTCATCAAACCCCTGAGATATTTGATTTGATTCTGCCTTCTGCTGGCTGACATGACCATGACGCTGTGAAGGACATCATGGTATCAGTGAATCTCTATTCATCATGAGCCAACAATAAAATAATAATAGAGAAATAACATTGGGTCAATATGTACTGTGGCTCAAATGTAGATGGGATCAGCACAGTGAGAGCAGGTATAAATATCTCCCTCATGAGTCCTTAAATATAATGTTTTCGTTAATTAATTAATTAATTAATTAATTAATTAATTAATTAATTAATTCATTCATTCATTCATTCATTCATTCATTCATTCATTCATTCATTCAGTAAATGCCTGAACTGCTTCTGCACACAGTGTCAAAGGACCTCTGGGGCCAATCCTAGCTGTAATTTGATGAGAGGCACAGTTCATTCTTGACATACAAGTCTGTTTCATAGATTGTTGATATTTTTTATGCCCTTCTACATAGATTTTATTTGGTTTTAATTGTGTTGTTGTTTGTTTTATATCCTTTGTTTTACCTGCCCCTGTGTACAGCACTTTGTTCCATCAACTGCTTTGTTTAGTGCTTTATAAATAAAGTCGATGATGCTGATAATACAAGTCATTCGATCACTCCCACTCATAGAAAAGTCATGAACCTCCTGCATGTTTTGGACTGGTGGAAGAAAACAAATATTCAGACAGAGTCCATGCAGGCGGGAAAGAAGATGCAAACTCCATGCAGAAAATAGGGCCTAAGCCAGCATGAAACCAGTAGCGTTTAAAACGCATGGTTTGATTCCAAATGTGAGATTTATTCTCAATTAACAATTGTTCAAACGCGTATAATGTCCAGTTGTGGATTTTAGTGCTGCGATACCGCACTGAGGTCGCCGGCGCGCCAAAGGTGCGCTGTATAACAGCGCCCCCTGCTGTCCGTTCCGTTCCTGCAGCGCCACAACTTGACGTCGCACGTAAGAAACAACGGCAGCGGCGACATCGGTCGGCGTCTCCAGCGGGACATCTCGTCCTACGAGGCGTTTTCTTCCACCCTCAATATCCCGACACCTACACAGACGCACGACCTGCGGGCAAAATGGTGAGTTCATCCCGGGGAGTAGCGGCTCCGATGACTCTGCATTTTAATGTTTGTCACCAACGTTGTTTTAATCGGATAACCTTATTGTGTTCTTAGGATGCGCAACAAGCGGAAGTTCAGATTGGCAGGTGTCTGTGTCCATGCGTGTGTGTGTGTGGGAGTGATATATGGGACGTTTGCGGGTGTTACGGGACCCGCAAAGTCCTTCTGCATGACATTCTGCAACCAAATACGCAGCTGAGTGGAGGACTTCGGCCTGCCTGTGACGTTGATAGTAATTCCTTCAATATAAGGGGCGCCACAACATTTATTTGGTGCCTCAAGTCATATAATCACGTCATCTACTCGCAGAGCTGCAGTGCAAGTCATTAAGTATTTAAATGAATGGTTTGTTTTTTAGACTGTGCTATATCACAATAGTAAATATGATTTTGAAAGACTTCGCTGGATGAGTACATAATAATTGCTTTTCTGTAGATACCATGTTAATATACATGCGGCTGTTGGTCTCTGGCTCCCCCTTTTCTGTTTAAATCTCTGAGTGGTGACTCAGTAGCTCCTAAACTGCACCAGAATACAGAGGGGTCATGTGTTGAGCCATTGCTTGTATTTCTTCTGGTCAGGCTGTTGGATTCGGTTTCAAACATGACTTTATTTTTATAACTGGACTTGGAACCGAGGCAGAGATGGTCCTGTGATGGACTTGAATAAGCAGACTGATATCCTCAATAAATGGAACATTGGCAAGAGGTAAATACATCCATGTAACCCCTCTTTCCAAAAATGCCCCACCCCCCACCAGGTCAACTTCACTGTGGATCAGATCCGTGCCATCATGGACAAGAAGGCCAACATCAGGAATATGTCTGTGATTGCCCATGTGGATCACGGGAAGTCCACCCTGACTGACTCGCTGGTGTCCAAAGCCGGGATCATCGCTTCCTCCCGCGCAGGAGAGACTCGCTTTACTGACACACGCAAAGACGAGCAGGAACGCTGCATCACCATCAAATCCACGTAGGTGATTCAGTGGAGTCAGTTTGTTGCACATGACTGTCTCAGCTCTGTGGAGTGCGGCTCCTTAAAAGTCCTAAAACCAAAAGCTTGACTTGAAAATGGAGATGCAGTTCTTTTTGCAGAATTTGCAGACATGTTATACACATCCCCAGTTGTCCCTTTTTGTTCAAAAGTTGATTTTTTTCCTTTTCCCATTGCATTATTCATTATAACTCGTCAAAGTTCTGAAGTGGCCCTAATGTTCCTTCTCTTGGACAATGCAGTCCACATTTGACCTGTGTAGGATATCGCAGTTCGTCCAATGTGCTTAACATATGGAAAAAGCTGGTCTAATCTTCCTCTTATGCATTTTTACTCATCAGGTAACTTTAAAACAAAATTAGAGAGTACATTTAAAAAAATCCCCCATTATAAACTTTTAATTTACTTTTCTTTTGACACTGTAGCTGTTCTCAGTCTCAATCACAGCCCCCGAGGATAAACAAGAATAACAATAAACCGAATTCGTGAAAGACAGCAGGTGAATTGAAGGGTTCAGTCATCATAGAGCTTTTCTTCTTCTTCTTCTTCTTCAACTTTTCCTTTCGGGTTTTCCCTTCAGGGGTCGCCACAGCGAATCAACTTTCTCCATCTAACCCTATTTCCTATATCCTCCTCTCTCACACCAACTAACTTCATATCCTCTCTCGCTATGCCCATAAATCTTCTCTTCGGTCTTCCTCTAGACCTCCTGCCTGGCATCTCCAATTCCAGCATCCGTCTACTAATATATTCACTATCCCTCCTCTGCACATGACTGAACCATCTCAGTCTGGCTTCTCTGACCTTCTGTCCAATACATCAAACATTTGCTGTCCCGCTGATGGACTAATTCCTGATCCTATTCATCCTGATCATTCCCAAAGAGAACCTCAACATCTTCATCTGTGCGACCTCCAGCTCTGCTTCCTGTCTTTTCTTCAGTGCCGCTGTCTCCAAACTATACAGCATCGCTGGTCTCACCGCTGTCTTGTACATCTTTCCTTTCATTCTGGCTGATAGTCTTCTATCGCATAGTACCCCTGACACTTTTCCCACCAATTCCAACCTGCTTGAACCTGTTTCTCTACCTCTTTCCCACACTCTCCGTTGCTCTGGACTGTTGACCCTAAGTACTTGAAATCCTCCAACTTCTTGATCTCCACTCCCTGTAGCCCCACCGTTCCACCCAGGTTCCCTGCTCTCACTACAGATCACAATGTCATCTGCAAACGTTATGGTCCATGGAAATTCCTGTCTAACCTCATCCGTCAGCCTGTCCATCAGCACTGAAAGCAAGAAGGGGCTCAGAGTTGATCCCTGATGAAGTCCTACCTCTACCTTGAACTTCTCTGTTACACCGACAGCACACCTCACCACTGTCTCACAGCTAGCATACATGTCCTGCACCAGTCTAACATACTTCTCTGCTACTCCAGATTTCCTAACACAATACCAAAGTTCCTCTCTTGGCACCCTGTCATATGCTTTTTCTAGGTCTACAAAAGCGCAATAGAGCTCCCTTTGACGTTCTCCATACTTTTCTATTAGCATTCTCAAAGCAAATACTGCATCTGTAATACTCTTTTTAGGCATGAAGCCATATTGCTGCTCACAAATGCTGACTTCTTCTCTCAGTCTAGTTTCACTACTCTTTCCCATAACTTCATTTTATGGCTCATCAACTTTATCCCTCTATAGTTACTGTAATTCTGCACATCCCCCTCATTCTTAAAAATTGGCACCATCACACCTCTCCATTCCTCAGGCACCTTCTCATTCTCTAAGATCCTGTTGAATAATCTAGCCAGAAACTCGACAGCTGCCTCTCCTAGACACTTCCATACCTCCACAGGTATATCATCTGGACCAACTGCCTTTCCATTCTTCATCCTCGTCAATGCTCTCCTCAATTCACGTTTACAAATCTCTGCTATTTGTGGTCTACAATAGTCACCTCTTCTGCTTTTCCCTCTCTTTCATGTTCCTCATTCATCAGCTCTTCAAAGTACTGTTTCTATCTTCCCATCACTCTTCTAGCATCTGTCAATACATTTCCTTCTCTATCCTTAATCACCCGGACCTGCTGTATATCCTTTCCGTCTCTATCGCTCTATTTTGCCAACTTCTATAAATCATTCTCTCCTTCCTTACTGTCCAACCGAGCATACAAGTCATTGTACGCCCTTTGTTTTGCCTTTGCTACCTCTATCTTTACCTTACACTGCATCTCTCTGTACTCCCGTCCGTTCTTTTCAGTCCCTTCAATGTCCCACTTATTCTTTGCTAACCGCTTTCTCTGTATACACTCCTGCACTTCCTCATTCCACCACCAGGTCTCCTTATCTACTTTCCTTCTAGACGACACACCAAGTACTCTCCTACCTGTCTCCCTGATCACATTAGCTATAGTTGTCCAGTCGTCTGGAAGCTCTCCCTGACCACCCAGGGCCTTTCTCAACTCCTCCCTGAAAACCATACAACACTCCTCCCTTTTCAGCTTCCACTGCTTTGTCCTCTGCTCTGCCTTTGTCCTCTTGATCTTCCTTGTCACCAGAGTCATCCTACAAACCGCCATCCTATGCTGTCTGGCTAATCTCTCACCTACCACGACGTTGCAGTCACTGGTGTCTTTCCGATTACATTGTCTATACAAGATGTAGTCTACCTCTGTGCTCCTCCCTCCGCTGTTATAAGTTACCTTATGTTCCTGTCTTGTCTGGAAAAAAGTGTTCACTGCGGCAATTTCCATCTTTTTTGCAAAGTCTACCACCATCTGTCCCTCTGCGTTTACCGGCCCATTACTTCTTCATCACCTCTATTGCCTGCACCAACATGTCCATTTAAGTCTGCACCAATTAACTCTCTCTCATCCCTGATATTCTGCATCACTTCATTTAAGTAATTCCAGAACTTCTCCTTCTCCTCTAACTCACATCCTATCTGTGGGGCATAGCAACTAACAACTTTGAGCATCACACCTTTAATTTCTATTTTCAGACTCTTAAGTCTATCTGACATTCTTTTCACCTCCAAAACATTCCTAACATACTCCTCTTTCAAGATAACTCAGACTCCATTTCTCTTCCTGTCAGTACCATTATAGTACAACTTAAAACCCGCTCCTAAGCTTCTCGCTGTACTACCTTTCCACCTGGTGTCCTGAACCCACAGTATATCCACCTTCCTTCTCTACATCATGTGAACCAACTCTCCACCTTTTCCTGTCATCATCCCAATATTCAAAGTCCCCACTCTCAGTCCCAGACTCTTGCCTTTCCTCTTCTCTCTCTGCTTGCGAACACACCTTCCCCTTCTCCTTCTTCAACCCACAGTAGCCCAATTTCCACTGGTACCCTATAGGTTATCGGCACCAGTGGCGGTCGATGTTAACCCGGACCTTGACCGATTCAGTATGAGATTGTTCTGTCCTGACGCAACCCTCTGCATTTTTCCGGGCTTGGGAATGGCTCCGGGAGACACTGGCCCGTGCCGCCCTGAGACTGCATTCTTCATAGAGCTTTTCTAAAGTCCACATATTCTTCATTTTTTTGCAAAATGAGATGATTATGAGATGAGATGTACTTTAATGATCCCATCTCATTACCATCTTATTTTGCAAAAAAAAATGCCAGAATATGTGGACTTAAGAAAAGTTCTATGAAGACACTGAATTGTTCAATTCACCTGCTGTCTTCCGCAAATTTGGTTTGTTGTTATTGTTGTTATTGTTGTTATTGCAGAGGCTGTTACTCAGACTGTCTATTGTTATGCAACATTTTGGCTTCAACGGCAGCCAAGGCAGCTCGTAGTTTCCAACCATAGCGTGGCTCATCAAAACACTGAGGGATGTGATGAGGCCGGCAAGAGTCAGCACAATTCATGCAGAGAAAGTGGTCGTATTCAAAACGAAGTGATGCTTTGCATTTAATGAGACCTTTTCGAAAGGTGACGAATAGACTCTGGCTTCTCCTGTTCCTTCTCACAGGGCCATCTCCTTGTACTATGAGCTTGGCGAGAATGATCTGGCATTTATCAGGCACAGTAAAGATGGAAATGACTTCCTCATAAACCTCATCGACTCTCCGGGTCACGTTGACTTTTCCTCCGAAGTCACAGCTGCCCTCAGAGTTACTGATGGTGCTCTGGTGGTGGTGGACTGTGTCTCAGGTAGTAACGTAAAACTTCTCAGTCATGCCGTCCTCCATTATTCAGCCCCACTCACTTTTTCGTTTCCTCTGGCAGGTGTATGTGTGCAGACTGAGACTGTCCTGCGACAGGCCATCGCCGAGCGCATCAAGCCGGTTCTAATGATGAACAAAATGGACCGGGCTTTGCTTGAACTACAACTGGACACAGAGGAGCTCTTCCAGACTTTCCAGCGCATCGTTGAGAATGTCAATGTCATCATATCCACCTATGGAGAGGATGAGGGGGGACCCATGGGCAATATCATGGTGAGGCAGATGCTCATCACATGCACAAATTTTCGAAAATTGGGGTGTTACCGAGCTCCCACAGTCTCACAATGAGTTATTTACCTGAAGGTTCACTGGTCTGCAATAAAAGGGAACATTTTGAAGAATAGATTTTACCTGAATAACCTAAAAACATTTTGGAAAATTAAATGAAAAAAAGTATTTAACAAAACAAAAGGAAACTAGCAAAAGAACACTACTTGAAAAATTGGTGAAAACTAATTATGAGCTAGTCTTGATAGTGAAAATGATCTGAAAATGAAAATGAAATTACTTGTTGAAAATCATAATAGCAATGGAAAAAAAAATAATTTCAATTTTAATTTAAAAATAAGAATAAGGATCCAAGGCTAATAGGTTTTTTTTCGAATGAATAATCTTGAATCATGTGGAAAAAAATTAAATTCCACTTTTGTTTCATTTCTTCCCATTATAGATGTGTTGAATGTTCTGAGCTCTAATGGTCTGTTCAACTGAACTGTGACCTGACACATCTACCCTGAGGTGATACAACATATCTGCGCTATCCCCCCCCCCCCAGGTTGACCCTGTTGTTGGTACAGTTGGGTTTGGCTCTGGCCTTCATGGCTGGGCTTTCACGCTGAAGCAGTTTGCTGAGATGTATGTGGCTAAATTCACCAAAGGAGACTCTCAGCTGGCTCCTGCAGAGAGGTGCAAGAAGGTGGAAGACATGATGAAGAAACTGTGGGGAAACAGGTAAACTTGCATGCATTTCCAGAAGATCGACATTTTTGTTATCTTGTTTTTTTGTGCTGTCATAAATGCTGAGCTCCATGTCAGTCTGTCATTTCAACATTTTGCATCAACTAATCTGCTTCCCACAGATATTTTGATCCAAATGCTGGAAAGTTCAGTAAGTCTTCTACAGGTCCTGATGGTCAGAAACTTCTTCCCACCTTTTGCCAACTTGTATTGGACCCCATTTATAAGGTGAAAATGAATATACTGTCATAAATGTACATTTATATTTTTCTGTGTGTGTTCAGTAAATTCATTCATTTTATTTTTTTTGCAAGTTTGTTGGATAAACTCATCAGTAACTGATTTCTTTGGTTTTTGTCAGATGAGAACTCATTCTATCGAAATGCCACCTCAGTAACACTACATTGAGTTGAAAATGAAAATTAAAGAAAGAAGGGCAGTAAATCCATTCAGCACCTTTATACCCTCATGTTCTCTTCTCTTAAGGTGTTTGATGCTATCATGAATTTCAAGAAAGAGGAGACGGCCAAACTCATTGAGAAACTGGACGTCAAACTAGACGCCGAGGACAGGGAGAAGGAGGGGAAGCCCCTGCTGAAGGCCGTGATGCGTCGCTGGCTGCCTGCCGGAGAGGCTCTGCTACAGATGATCACAATCCACCTCCCTTCCCCTGTCACTGCGCAGAAGTACCGCTGCGAGCTGCTCTATGAGGGGCCGGGAGATGATGAAGCTGCCATGGGTCTGTAGGAAAACCTGCTATCCAAAAGAACTCACTGGATTGCTGGGTTCTTACATACCCTGGAAATCCTGGAAAACTGTTGATTAATTTTCTAGCTTAAGGAAAAAAAAGGAAAAAATCAATACATTTCTAAAAGTCCTGAAAAAGTCTTAAGTTGTTTGGAAATATGATTAAATCTTGATTTTTGATTAATGACAAACTACCTTTAAACTTTTTGGGAAAAAAAAACAATTGAAAATATGCAAAAATAAATAATAAAAATAATGCAAGTCCCAACCAGAAAACTGAAATTACTAATAATTTAATCGTACCTCTTGTGTTGTTTAAAAGGTATCTGACATGAAAAGAAGTTCCCTGAAAGTTTTTTTTGAGTGATGTAAAAAAATGAAAGAAATTAAGATTTGATTTTAAAGTACCATTGAAATCTGTTGATATTTACTTAAATTAGCGAAGACCTCACACTTAAAGTTGCAGGATGTTCTTTAGAGATTAGTAAATCCTAACTTAAGTGATGATTACTAAATATGTACTTTCAAAGAGAAATTAGAATCTATTCTTAATCAAGAAATTAGCTGAATATGGGAAAAAAGTGGGTAGTAGGAGGGACAGGGTGAGAGAAATAAATTAGTGTCAGTCATAGAGGATAGATTTTGGCTGAAAAGTGGCTTGAAATTCTTGGAAAATTACATTGGCATGAGAGGGGGAAGAATGAATAAGGGACTTGATGTTGCAAATCAAAGAATATCTTAGTTTTGGCTAAAGTACTGTCAAAACTGTTTATTTTCACAGGGATTAGGAACTGCGACCCCAAAGCACCTCTCATGATGTATATTTCCAAGATGGTCCCAACAACTGACAAGGGTCGTTTCTACGCATTCGGTCGTGTTTTCTCTGGCTGCGTGTCCACGGGCCTGAAAGTGCGGATCATGGGGCCAAACTTCACCCCAGGCAAGAAAGAAGATCTCTACATAAAAGCCATCCAAAGGTGAGAGTATTTATTCAGAAACAGCCTGTAAGGAGCCGCAAATACAGGAAAGAGGATTTTTTAAAAATCATTCTTCTTCTCTAACCAGAACCATCCTGATGATGGGTCGGTATGTTGAGCCCATTGAAGATGTGCCATGCGGCAACATTGTGGGTCTTGTTGGAGTAGACCAGTTTCTGGTGAAGACTGGGACCATTACCACATATGAACAAGTAATGCAATGTTTTTTTTTTCCTCCCTTTTTAGTTTGATAAAGGCACAAACTGAACAAGCGGATTTTCAGCTGACTGCTTCATCTGCAGGCCCACAACATGAGAGTGATGAAGTTCAGTGTGAGTCCTGTCGTCAGAGTTGCCGTGGAGCCCAAGAACCCAGCTGATCTTCCCAAGCTGGTGGAAGGCCTGAAGCGCCTCGCCAAGTCTGACCCCATGGTGCAGTGCATTATCGAGGAGTCTGCAGAGCATATCATTGCTGGAGCAGGAGAGTTGCACCTGGAGATCTGCCTGAAGGACCTGGAGGAGGATCATGCTGGCATTCCGCTTAACGTAGGAATTCTGTGATGCTGTTATGTCACAGCTGAACTTGCCTGGCCTGAAAATGGCTTCTGAATATCATTGTCATATTTTTCCATGTTGTTAATTTCACCCCAATTACATAATCCCTTTGCATTGTTTAACTGTGATATAGAGACAGACAGACCAACAAACCTACTGAATATAAACATTGAAAGCGCATGAGCAAAAGACATCAAACTTTAGGAATTATTTTTCTTGACGCAAATAACCCCAAACTAAGTCAGTTCAAATGGATTCCTTTCAAAATGTGAGAACATTGTTTCATTAAAATGCAACAACTATCTAAGGCCAGGTTTCAAGGTTCCGTGATGAAAAATTTGACCTCACCATAAAACCATTCTTTTTTATAAATATTCACACAATGTCTTAGCAGGTAAGGGAGAATATAAAGCTAATGAGAAAGTTTATTTTACTTGAGTGACTCATACCAAAGACAAGAGAAAACTTGCCTCATATCAATATCCTCCTGTTTTTTTTTTCTCCAGAAATCAGATCCCGTCGTGTCTTACAGAGAGACAGTGTCAGAAGAGTCGGATCAGATGTGCCTATCCAAGTCCCCTAACAAGCACAATCGTCTCTTCATGAAGTCACGCCCTTTCCCAGACGGCCTCGCGGAAGATATTGAGAAGGGGGAGGTAACCGCTCGGCAAGAACTCAAGGCCCGTGCACGCTACCTGACAGACAAGTATGAGTGGGAGGTGACAGAAGCCAGGAAGATCTGGTGCTTTGGTCCAGATGGAAGCGGGCCCAATCTCTTGATAGACATGACAAAGGGGGTTCAGTACCTGAATGAGATTAAGGACAGCGTCGTGGCTGGTTTCCAGTGGGCGACCAAAGAGGTACATGAAAAATAAGCCTGACTGCCATTAAATTTGTCATGTACTTTTCCTGGTGCTACTCTTGGATTTCTTTCAAAATTTTTGAAATGTTGTACATCCTGTTCTTGCAGGGTGCGCTGTGTGAGGAGAACATGCGTGCAGTTCGCTTTGACATTCATGATGTGACATTGCACGCTGATGCCATCCATCGTGGTGGAGGACAGATTATTCCTACAGCTCGCAGGGTCCTGTATGCCAGCCAGCTCACTGCTCAGCCGAGACTCATGGAGCCCGTGTACCTCGTTGAGATACAGGTAGGTGTATATTAACACCTATAGAAATGTTAATATAATACAGAATTCTACTTTGGAAGTATTGACTGTTAATTTGGTGGTCCAAAAGTGTTTAATGCTTTGCCCACTTTTCTAAGCTCAGGCATTTGCATGTCTATGCTATATAACTAGTCCCACAAAGGCTTTTATCATAAGATTGTTTTTTCAAGTTCAAGAACAGCTCTATAAAAGGCAAGATGTTTAAATTGCAAGCAAAACATAAATGGTAATTTTGGAAATGCCTCCAGTTCATGAATGGAAGACACATTAATAGTCATTTAAGTCACCCATTCATTGTGTTATAATAATCATTCATATCAGTTTTTTACACTACAGAAACAAGTCATGTTTTTTTCTTTTATTTATCTGTAATTAACTATGCAAAGTGCTGTTTATAAATGACTGTTCGTTGTTTTCACAGTCTGTATTCCTGCATTATATGGTACTGATAATCTTTATGATTTGTTGTCCTCTTCATTTTTTGTGCATTTTGCTTTTATGGGTATGAACCACTTTGTGAAAGATGTAAATAGATTTTAGGCCACAACTTTAAGGATACTGTACAGTGGAAACATGCTCACCTGTTTCTTACTCAGTGCCCAGAGCAGGTGGTTGGGGGGATCTACGGTGTGTTGAACAGGAAACGGGGACATGTGCTCGAGGAATCCCAGGTGATGGGAACACCCATGTTTGTGGTGAAAGCCTATCTGCCTGTCAATGAATCCTTTGGTGAGTGTGTTTCTAAAACTCTATATAGTGTAAAGTTACTTGTTGCTGGCCTACACAAAAGGTCAGGCTTATACTACTGAAGATCTCCTGGCAAGCTGATTAACAAATGGCCAAATTCGAGATGTCATTGTATTGTGTGATTTTTTTTCTTTCTATTGGTCATTACCCTGTACGTAATATATCAAAATTACACAAATTTCTCAAATGTGCAATGACTGTTTTAGAGTGAGTGAGGCAATTTCAATGCTGTTGATATTGAAGTGTCACCGTGCAGCTGCCAACATTCTGGCTTTTTAAAAACATATTTATATTTCATGCTTCTATTTTGAGAGCTGTACCCTAAAAACAAATTTTAGCCCACATTACTCACATTTAGATGTAGAATTAAACAATTGAAAAAAAAGGTCATGCATCAGGAAAATAAAGGCGGATTCATTTAATTTCATGAAAAACAGACTGCTGAATTATGAAGGGATATGCCTTTTGAGCTATTAAGTTAATTTGCCTTAATTTCAGGAAGTTTCCTCTGAAATTGTTTTTCATTTGAAATAATTTTTACTACAATGCTGTCAGCTTTCTATCAGCAGAAATAACTCATTCATTCGTTTACTCTAGGGTTTACAGCTGATCTGCGCAGTAACACTGGGGGCCAGGCCTTTCCTCAATGTGTGTTTGACCACTGGCAGATTCTCCAGGGAGACCCACACGACCCGTCCAGCAAACCTTACAATGTGGTGGCTGAAATTAGGAAACGCAAAGGTCTGAAGGAGGGCCTCCCTCTGCTTGACAACTACTTGGACAAACTGTAAACACTGACCCTGGATTACATACCAAGTCGATCTCTAAACCTTACCCTGCGGGCACTTTAAAAATCTTTGCACAGGCTTTAATGACCCATTGCACAAATTAAGTCAGGAACCAAATTCATTCAAGATTGCAACGTAAGCTAATGGAAGCAATGAATGCTTACTGTTTCATTTCACAGCTTCCGTACACCAAGTGCCTGGGGCAAGATTTTGCAGAAATATTTGGAGTAAAGAAGTTGTGGTATCAATTCTCTTTTTCCTCTGTCTCTTTCTTTCATTCATCTGCAAAGATGGTTCTGAACAGCGCACTGTGATACTGTTGCAATGATGCATATATAAATGGCTAACGGTCAAATGACACCGTGACATCAACGAAAAGTGTTATAAGTTTCCTCAAACTCTCCGGACTGAACCTTTATCTGTTAAATGTGGTAAATAAAAAAGTCAACACATGTCAAAATGACTAATTGCATTTTTATTTACCAAGACACCTGGTTGACCTGACTGAGAGAGAGGACTTAGTCCTGCAACAAAAAATAAATAAATAAATATAAAGGTGATTGTTGTCTTATTTTTAAAAAGAAAGCCAAACGATGATTTTCTTCAATCTTTAATCCATTATTTTCTCAGCTTACATATATAATGTTAATAAATGCCACTTTATATACAATTCATTAATGTTTGCCCCAAAAGGGCCCACATTTTTCTTTATTAAAACAAACAACATCAGAAGAGTTAGTGTGCATTCAAATAACAACCCAATGAACATCCAAGGCCCAGAAGTGCAAGGTCTCTTGGGTTTAGGCAACTACCAAGCAAGGACACAAGATATTACAGATCGTACTGAATTTAAAAAACTCAAAATTGCTTAATTATATATTGTAAAGAATATTATGAAGTTGGCTCAGATTTGCCACAAACTGGTAAAATCCTATGCGATCTGTGAGTCTGAGAGTTACAGCTGATGTGTAATCATGAAATGCTGGTCTGTAATGAACAGAATTATTATTTTTTTTCTTTTTCTTGACAAGTGTGACAAACCAATACATTTATATGGTTACATCTGTTCTCTGCACAAAGGCTGTCACTTGCTATAAAGGAATAGTAGTTGAAAAAAAATTCAGTGTCAAGCTTTATGTTGGCAATCCACAGTAGAGACTTCACTGTGAATATTCTGAGAGGACACGCCCTCCCTCCCTCCATCCATCTCTCCTTCCCTCCCTCCCTCCCTCCATCTCTCCTTCTTCCCTCCCTCCCTCTCTCCTTCTCCTTCTCCTTCCCTCTCTCTCTCCCCTTCTGTGGAGGAGTTGGGTTACCATTATGTTTGTTTTGGGGACTGGTATTATGACAACACAAAGGGATGAAAGGAAGCTGCTGAGAAAGAGAGACTGCACCCCGAAAGGCCTATTACACCCCATTTAGTGACATACATCACCCAATGGCAATTTGTATTCCAATGTGGTCAACGGTAGTGCACTATATGGAGGAAACAGTATGATGTCGGATGAGCCCGGCATACAGCCGCTGAGATGTGATCCCACGCTGCTGTCAGGCTGTCACATTTGATGGAAGAGCACTGCGATGTCCGAGGTGACTATGTGTAGAAAATTACCTCAGGAATCTGTCCGTCCTCTACTGAAGTGCCATTGTTGTTTCCTGCTGCATAGCAGAAGGTGAAACAGGTCTTTGTGCCAGTGGATGATGACTCATGCGTTACCTTTCGCATTCCCTTAGTCCCATAATGAGAGTCAGGACCCTACAATACAGATTAGGGAAGGGTGAATATCCTTGGAGGAACACTGCCTTGTGATGGATTTAATACTTTTAACAATTTAACAGAATGGTGAAATGACAATAATTTTATTAAATCCAAACTTGTATGAATTAATTAAATTCTGGACACACGTACATTTTTTTTGTTAGTTTTTGACAAGTCTTTTGAAGGTCCATTTCCAAAAATTTACAACTTGATAAACTCAATCTATTTATATTTTGTAACTGACAGGTAAAATTCAAACCAAGACAGACAACATGACATATATCAGTAGTAAACAGCATGAATCACCTTGAGTGTAGCACAGGCGGTGTAGTTAACATTGGGTAGTATTTCCACTGGCTCTTTAAACATGACTCTGAATGTGTTGGCAGACCCATCACAACTGAAGCCCGTGTCATTCTGGCCCAGCACAGTGTTACTGTCTGTGTGGATAATCTGCATGTAGACAAGGCAAATACATCAAGACCATTACACATCACAGAGGGAAACCAGTAAGACAGATTTTAAATCAGGGAAAATGAGAAGAGGAAAGGGCCTGAGATTATACCTGAATATTGACTTGGTAATCAGTGGGCCCGTGTATAGAACCATACAGCCCAAACCCAACCACAAATATCCTTCTGTTCACAGAGAATCTAGGAGGAAAAACAAACTTTGAGCAGTGGGGTGGTGCAAGGAATCTAGCATGCACATCAAAGCAGTTGGTAAATAGCACAAGGATACTCTTTGCAGTTGTAATGTAGTAGTTGTAAAGGGCTTACCGGTGCTTTTTACAACTAATTCAGTATTGTTTTATTTACTATGTTAAATGGAATTAGCAAAGTAAATGCTCTCGCTGGAGCGGTTCACAGCCGAGTGCGAAGCAGCCGGGATGAGGATTAACACCACCCCTCCAAATCCAAGACCATGGTGCTCGGACGGAAAACGGGTGGAGTGCCCACTCCGGGTCGGGGAAGAGGTCCAGCCCCAAGTAGAGGAGTTCAAGTACCTTGGGGTCTTGTTCACGGGGGAGGGAAGGATGGAGCGGGGGATTGACAGGCGGATCGGGCCAGCGTCTGCAGTGATGCGGACTCTGTACCGGTCTGTCGTGATGAAGAGGGAGCTGAGCCGGAAGGCGAGGCTCCCAGTTTACTGGTCGATCTACATTCCTACCCTCACCTACGGTTAGGAGCTGTGGGTAGTGACCGAAAGAACGAGATCGCGGATACAAACGACCGAAATGAGTTTTCTCCGCAGGGTGGCCGGACTCTCCCTTAGAGATAGGGTGAGAAGTTCGGCCATCCAAGAGGAACTTGGAGTAGAGCCGCTGCTCCTCCACATAGAGAAGAGTCAGATGAGGTGGCTCAGGCATTTGGCCAGGATACCTCCTGGACGCCTCCCCGGGAGGTATTCCGGGCATGTCCATCTGGGGGGAGGCCACGGGGAAGACCTAGGACACACAGGAGACTTTGTCTCTCGGGTGGCCTGGGAGTGCCTTGGGGTCCCCCCAGAAGAGCTGGACCATGTGGCTGGGGGAGAGGGAAGTCTGGGCCTCCCTGCTCCAGCTGCTGCCCCCGTGACCCGATCACGGATAAGCGGCGGAAGATGGATGAATGTATTTTCAAATCTATAGGTTTGAACTACACTAAAAATGTACAAGTGTTGGAAAATCTGAAGGAGCCAGCTGCTGGATGTCCTGACTAATGCCACATTTGATTTTAAGTCACAGCAAATGAGCTGCACTACGGAGAGAGACATTTCGGTCCTTTCTCCAAAAAGTTGGGACTTGACATGACGGATGAAAGAGAAATCAACTGGTAAACTGAAAGCCTTGCTGAACAGATTATGCTAAAAAGGTTAGTATTTCTTTTTTCCTTCTAGAGGGGAAGACATCTTAATATTTCATTTGTTGGTTTTAAGTGTGAAATTCTAGGCATGAGCTTAATCCCTATAAATCAATTTATGTGCTCAAGCTGTATTTTATTGTAACCATTGTCTTATATCATTTCACCTGTTTTGTCTTTTCTTGGCAGGCAACACTTATGCGTTATGCGTACAATAAATGTTTAATTATTATTAGCATTATAATTCTCAAAATTAAAGTGTTGTTGTTGGCAACTGATTGAATTTTAAACACCTTGCTTTTCACTCACCGTATACGGTCACTTGTCCCACTGTACCCCCAGCGACTTTCCACTTGCCCGAAACGTGTGATGCTGCACTCCTTACCACGGAGGCAACAGCGAGGCCGGTCAATAAATTCTACACGTGGCTTTGGATTGACGGTGAAGTGGAGAAACAGGCTGACCACCTCTCTGTCTGTCAGAATACTGGATTGGGCTGGACCTGAACAAAAGAATGAACACCCAAAACCCACAGCACATTTTGAAGTCTGTAGCAAAGGACGTGTGACCACAAGCAGTGCACCTTTACTCAGTTCTGTTCACCTGCAGCAAACTCTTCTATGGTCATGAGGGGGAAGCGGATCAGTGTGAGGGCTTTGCCCAGGACCTTGCGCTTGTTTTCAGGAGTAGGTTGCAGCTGTTGTCTGTGAGCTTCTGCTTCTGCCCAGCGGACTGCAGCTCCAAACAGACGCACCTCCCTCACGCCTAAAGTGTCTCTCTCCAAAACTGCCACCAGTGTGTCTAAAGAAGCCACAGACCAAAACAAACAAAACTAAAAAATACATGTCCTTCCATAAATAAAACAGGCATCCCCACTTGACTATTAAGAATACATTACCCAAGTCGATGTCCGTAAAGCCCTCAGCAGCAAGAGCGTCTCCTGTGTTCTTATCAATGTTTTCAAGACAGAGGCTGGCAAGCTGAGGCTCATCAAATAATCGTGCCTTCAACGAGAGAACATACAGCATTCTAAACAAACTAAGACAAACAAATCAAAGTTTCACATTATCGCCTCGAAAACATGTCTCTAATTGATATCGACTGGATGATGACATTAATATTGTAAACTTTAATCACAATTTCTGTTCTTTGCTGGAATTATAAATATGTCTAGATAAACCTTAAATATTCTAAAACGGCATCCGAGCAACATTAGAACTAAATAATTTCTTTACTGAAAAAGCACAAAAATAGATAAATAAATATATGTTTACAATTTATTAATCAAAATAAATGAAAGTTCCCCACACTTCATAGCATAAAAATTAAGTCACAACACAGCAAAAAAAAAAGTTACTGAACAAGTAGTAGAGAAACACAATTTTCAGTTTAATTTTTTGTTTTTTGTTTTTCACAGCTCACTAAACTACAGAGCCCCTGTACAAGTCTGATGATGAAAACAGGCTGTTTCACTGCGACAGCAGCATATTGCAACAGGAGTAGAAGGCAGCTAAGAAATACATCCTTGCGTGCAAAAGTAATTTACAAATAATATCGAAAAAGAATTTTGAATAAAGACAAGTGGTTATTCCTTCTTCAGGAGATCTGACCTGTGTTAGGAGCATGAATGCATTGTCCGCTCTTAGATTTTTCTTGAGAAACTCCACACAGTGGGCCTCAAGCGCTGGCACTGCGTACTTTTTGGCTGTATACAATGTGGTCATCACTGTCTCGGGTCCTATCTGGACTTCATCGGAGTACAGAAACCTGTAGGGTTCCACAAGTGACAAAAAGTTATCACATCTTTACTGTGACAACACCGGAAGTGGATCCAAGAGTTGCCATATTCACTTGAATCAATGGCAATTGAGTACATTGTATTTGCAGATTCATGAATTGCTACATTACCCTTATGTAGTTGGATTTTGGACACAACACAACGAATAAAAAAGAGAAGTGTCTTGTGATGTGAAATGCAAAGACCACTGGTCGGGGACATGCACAGCGCTCTCTCACGGCGCCCCTTACTTCAGCAGCGCCAGGAAAGCAGCTGGCTCCACGTCGGGAAGCTCGATTTCGGTCGAGGTAGTCGCCATCCCGCCGTTAAACATCGCGTCAAATACGGCGCTTCCAACGGCGAGAACGAACCTGACAATGCGGGCAGCGGGTAACAACAAACGGGGGATGTATATGTGTATAGATATATGCTTTGCGATCGGATTTAGAGGTGCTGGTGTGAACGCCCACAGCGCTAACAACCCTCTTACCTGTGCGCAGGTATCCTCTGAACCCCCATGCCTTTGCCCACTAAGAAATGAACGTCACTGAGCACCTCATTGTTGAAGAGGAACGCGAACCTCTCCTTTACGGTGCTCTTCGTTGCCTGCCAGTTGTACACGGGCTCCCGGTACACCAGCACGGCCGCCGGCGTAGCGGTCGGTGCCGCCGCCGCCGCCTGAGTCGTGTTCGACGCCGCGATCGTTGCCATGTTGGACGCCGGTGTGGCCATGGCTCCCGGCGCTGCAGCACCTGCCGCAGCGGGCTGCTGCAGGGAGCTCTGCGCAGTCGGCGGTGCTCCGGTCGAAACGCAGTTACCGTCACCTCCTCCAGGCCCCAGTTGCGGGTTCGGACGCCTGGCGGGTCCCTGTGCTCCTCCAGCCGAACCGATCCCTCCGCCGTTGGACGCCGGCATCGAGAAAACGCTGTTGCTGGGTTGACTGTTTCCTAAAGGACCCGGAGCCGAAAAATTAAGGCAAGGAGGCCTGCCGCTGTTGTCTCCAGCAGCCATCTTGAATCCAGCGTAGGCGTAAACAACAGACTCGGTCGCTGCCTCTATTTCTAGTAGTCTCGACGGTCGGAAAGACGTCTGCTGCCGCCTGGCGCCTCAACCGGCACAAAAGGTACAACCTTCCCGATCGCGACACTCGGACCCGTCTATTTGCTGTTTCTCGTGGCTAAATCAATAAAAAATGTTATTAAAATTATTTTCAGCTAATCTTCCCGGAGTGACATCACAGATGGTCCATTTCCCCTTTTCAACATCACCATACTTCTTCATCTGTGTGACATCACCGAGTAACGCCACGAATAGTTGTAATTGATAGAAATGTGGAATTTTAAAGGATTAAAGTAAGAATCTGGGGGGATTTTCGTCTGACATTTGAAGTTCCTCAGCAACCAGCTGATATCTTCCTCGAGTTGACCCCTGACCAAAATAGGTCATCATGGGTGAATTTAAATGTTCCATTGGAGGACGGTTTAGGACAGGGGTCGGGAGCCTTTTTGGCTGAGAGAGCCATGAAAGTCGCATATTTTAAAATGCATTTCTGTGGGAGCCATATGTTGTTGTTTTTTTACACTAAATACAACTAATTGTGTGAATTTTCAAGTAAGACCAACAATATCAAAGTACAATAAGTCTCTTAATATATTGTTTTTTAAGTACATTGTTATACTGGACTTGACTAATAAGAAATTAAATACTTCTTACCATTTATGCGACTTAAGGTGCCTCATAGTTTTTCTGGTGGCTTTGTCGTCAAGTTGGTGCGTGGTGATGTTAAGCTTTATTCATCCATGAATGGCTTTCCGTTCCTCACTATTGCTAAAGAACCAGTAAAGCTAGCTGTATTCCAGTCACCTTGTCGAGTCCATACACGGAATTGCTGCAGACTGGCTTGCACTCTGCATAGTAGCTCTTGGCATGCTTTCTGCCTGCTGTTCCCCACCGAATAGTTCGAAGCAAAGGTGGCATGGCGTGTCTCGAAGTGTCGCTTTACTATTGACCGTTTCATCGATGAAATTTTATCAGCGCATGTTAGACACACCGCAAAACCTGCTCTCTCGACAAAGGCGAATTCCTCTGTTCATCCCTGTTGAAACGTTACAGTACTTGTCATCTTTTTCCATTTCGCCAAACTACTAGTGAGAAGGGTTCGCTCTGCATAAATCAGCGTGCTGGCTGTTTCATTAGGAGGGAAGTTTACTTCTTGACCCCGCAACAACTTGTGTAGGCAGCCGCATTATCCAATAAATATAAGAGTTTTGAAGTCGGACCCTCCCGTACCCCGAATTGAAGCCCGGATTGGCTCCAGCCATTCGCAACCCATGAAAGGTGCAATATAAAATCTAAGACTCATCTACGAGCCAGATACAGTCATCAGAAGAGCCACATCTGGTTAGCGAGCCATAGGTTCCCGACCCCTGGTTTAGGAGATGCCCTTCAGAGAAAAGACATCGGTCGCCTTTGTAATTTAAAGAGGATTTTATCCCTTACAGGTACCCGTATTAAAATAAGTACGTGAATGCCCGCACAAGGAAGTCGCGTGTTGTTGTTGATTGTGATGGCGGAACATGACTGAATGAAACTCGTACACAAATAAAAGTCACGCTCATATCTGTGCACGTTGTTCAGTGTTTTAGTTATTACTTGATGTTGTTAGGGAAATCGTAAAAGCCAATTACGCGGTTCCAAACCTCCGTCGAGTTCGAGTCTGCAATGCTATTATGCGGAAAGTTGGGAGGAGCTGGAATCAAGGCTTCAAAGTCGTCTTAAATGCTAGCGGCATAACGGAGAATTCAAAAAAGGTGCGATGCACAACGTTTCCTCACCTTGCTTTAAGAGGAAGACAGAAAAAGAATAGACACGCTGAACAAGCAGTCTGTTGTGAGCCAGGATTATTTTGAGAACAGAAAAAACAAACGTATCTTGCATACTTGCACAGGAACGGATATAAAATGTTCACTCATAAATCACAGAACAGGCGAGCAAAACCGAAAGCTAATTTTTTGCTCGGACTCACTAACACATGACAGAAATGCGTGTGGAATAGCTAACGAAAGGCTGAGAGGAAGACTATTAAAATAAGATGATTCCCTATACAAGTGAAATAAAGTGAAGTTGAAGCTCTGACAGGAGAAATTGATGTAAGTCGAGTAAAAAATGACCGCAATGCAACTTTTAATTGAAGGTATCAAGAGTAACAGGTCTGAAATCGCAGCAGACGTGTAATTTATGCAAATGAGCAAAGTGACCATGAAAGTGGCATGTTAATTACAACCATTAGGAGCATTTTTAGAAAATACTTGCGAAATCGAGTCTGCAGAGATGGAATCAAATAATGCAAAATAGTCAAAAGTAACTAAAAAACAGTTACATCTAAGTTGATGCTTACTGGCACACTGCAATGTCAATGGAAACTGAAGGCAACCATTGTCGGTGGCTTGGCTTAAGTGAAAGTAAACTACCTTCTTTTTTGCCAATAGGTGGAGCCACTTGGCAACATGGCGCCAACGTGTGAATTCAAGGGCTGAAAGCGCCAAATTTTAAAACTACAAATTAATATATTTCGTCAAATATGGTTTAGTGAAGAGAGTGCATGTAGTTGTAAAGACAGACAATATTTTTAAACTCATTGGGATGTCTCAATGGACTAGACTGCTTACCCGGTCAGCATCACATGTAAATTGAATACAATGGAATTCTTTTAGCATTCAGGGGCCTAGATTTGAGGAACTGCAGCATACATCAGGAGTAGCTGTTTTTTGGAACTGCAGCATACATCAGGAGTAGCTGTTAGACAGATAAGCTAACAGAGAGGGTTTGCAGAATGGCAACTTATCGCACCCAAGAAACTGGATCTACATGGACCTAAAATTTCTGAACAAAGCTATAAAAAGGAATGCTATTCAAAGAGGAAGTTATTTCCCAATTGCAAATGCAAATTGATTTTCAGTGCTTGATGCTCAACAAGGTTTTGTGGCAAATGAGGCTTGATGATAAAAGCTTAAAGCTGTTGACCGAAAACACCACAATTTGGAGATATAGATTCTCAAGTTTGCCAGGTTTTCATGAACACCTTAAGTGTTCTCATGGGCTATCACACAGATGATTGAAGGTTGAGATGGATTAGTGATTATCAATGATGACTTGCTTGCATTACGGCACTCTTTGGAAGTATATGACCACAGGCTGAATATGTTATGCAGAGCAAAAGAGCAAAGTCTGAAATTTAACAGAAAAATGCATGATCAGGTCAAAAGAAACTGAATACATTGGCCTTGCACTTAGCTGAGACCAGCTGAGGGTAAAGTATGAGCAGTGACAGAGCTCCCAACATCACAGAACAAGCAGAAGCTGATGAGGTGTATGAGCATGTTTCAATATCTTGCCAAGTGTTACTCCCCAGCTTGTCAGGCTGTGCTCCCAGGGGAATCCTTCATGGAGATGATTCAGAGTGGGAATTTGGGGAAACAAGACAATTTTCAGAAAAACTGAAACAGCTAGTCAACAGTGCTCTAACCATGAACTTTTATAACGTCAACAAACTGCTCACTCTTTAAGTAGAAGCAAGCCTAGGCACCGGGGCAGTAATCCTGCAAAATAGTCTTGGATGTCATCATTATCATCAGTGTGTATGGGAAAGAAATTCGGTTGAGAGTGACTCCAAAAGATTTCTAATGATAGACGAATAAAGAGATTGGCTGATGTACAAGAAAGAGAAAATACCAGAATGGAAACAGGAGACACATGGCACTTAGCCATAGTTCTGCACAAACATCAGTAGTCATGATCATTTGTGGTTCAAAGCCCAGATGGGAGACTTTACAAAATAAATAAAGTGTCTGTGGAGAAGTGATGAGAAAATATAATTCTACTAAAGACATTTGAAAATCACCTTAAATATAGACTCAGGAATGATAGACTATGACCAAAGAGATAAACTGACAGCAAACGCCAGCACAACTGAGGAGACCAAAGAAAGACAATAAATCACATTTAAACTGTGCCTATTCATTCTCACCAGTAATTTTAACTGTTATATACCGACGGTAGCTTGAGCACATTCAGCTCATTGAAAGTTTTGTTTCATCCTGTTTCAGATGCAATGGTTGAAGACTCTTTTAAGACTTGTATTTCTGTGACTCTTACACTAAAGAGCATGGTTAGTGTCACAGGAATAAAGGCTATATGCACTGTGAAATTGGAAGATGCGTCAGGTGATGAGGTGAAGCTGTTTGTAGATCCTGGTAGATGGACCAACTAAAAAGGGAATATGTAATATGGGGCTTTAAAATAAGGAAGTGACTCTGGACGAAAGAAAGGCATATTAATAATGATAAGTGATGGTGAAGCATGGCTTTATGACACTATTACAGTTACTGAATATATTGATACATGTTGTCAAGTGTAGTCAGTAGTACACACAAAGCTGGCAGCTGTGTGATCCCCAGCAGTATAGAGGCCTTTTACTTACCCAGTTGATATTGGCTGCAGAGGGTGTTTTGGGGTGTCCACCCAGCGGCTGCTGAGGTCTCTTGGCATAACTGGCTGCAAGAGGAAGGAGGGCTCTGAAAGACCTGGCAAAGGAGGCGGAAAGAGGGAGTTTCTGGCCGTGGCTCAACAGAGAGGACTGAGCGTGGGGTGAACCAGCATCCAAGGACTGACTGGGGGTGATGGCTGGAAGCAGTCTTTCGCACTACTCCAACACACTGAGAATTTCCAAGATTAAAGGATTGAATCATTGATGAAGGGGGGCTCCTGGCTGAAGCCCCTGCAGCTGCTCCAGTGGCATAGTCAGAGCTGCTTAAAGCAGAATTCCCTAAAGATGTGGCCCTACTTGTGATTGTGGGTGTTTCTTAAAAAAGAAAAAACTGGGGCGGCATGGCTCAGGGGTTTGAGAGGTCGTCCTTGGAACCGAACATTTCTGGTTTGATTTCCGTACTCCTAATAGCCAGTCGAAGTGTTGTGGAGCAAGACTGAAGCCCTATCTGATCAGTAGCTGCAATCTGCTCATGGTTCATCCATGATGGGTTAAATGCAGTGGTCAAATTTCACTGATGTGCTGTATGCATAACTGAATGTGACAACAAAGCTATTTCTTCTAAAAAAAATCAGCTAGTCTTAAAAAGCAGTTCTGAAACTAGGACTACAACAGAGCGGAGTCCAGTTTTATAAATTGGCCATTTTGAATACTGGGATTTCCACCAGAGAAAGAATCCCCCTGTGACATCACAGCTGTCTTACAAAACAGGAGGACAGCCAATTTTGATGGTCAAATTTGACAGCATCATCCATAGCATTGTCATGTCATTGTCCACCCTACCTATTAACATCACAGCAAAATAAAAAAAAGCACTGTGTGGTTGAGAGCAAAAACGTGAAAAACAACGTCATACAGGGATCAAAATAGCATCACTGAGAAGTGAGAAACAACTTTTAGTAAACTTGCTGTAAGGCAATTCATCAATTATCACTTGTTTATCAATCTCAACACAGTTAAATACAATCTACATTCATGAGAGCTAAAAGTACAAAAAAAATTTAATTAAGAATTAAGAGTTAAGAAAAATGTTTTTCATTTCATCACTTTGCACTGCTACCAATAAAGCTTCGGCTCTAAACTATACCTCAACAGCATTCCCTGTGATACCTGATCCTTCACCGTATCTCCTCTTGCCTGTAATCCTCTGAGAGACTCAGCACTTACAGGACTCATGCGTTCTACCACTTGTCCCTCAGGAGACGTCAGCTTTTTTCACAAGTCTTGCTTTTGTCTGCCTGGCCAATATTTTCAAGCTTATTGACGGAATACTGACTCTCAAAATAGCCATGTGGGGCATATTGGCATAACCATACAACATTTGGACTAGTAAATTGGAGTACAATCCAGCAATGCCCCCATTTCAAGAGTTATTCCTGCCATAATAATAGAGGATGCTATGCATTTGAAAGTTTTCCACATTCTTCTTTAAATCCTTATGCTGCACGTCTAATTGTGAGTTTGATCAGCAGGGAATAAGTATCATGTAAGAGTTTATGCAGAACATACTTGACTTACCAAACTACAAATAGAAACACACTCAAAATGATGAACTTATAATAAATCCCAAATCAACCTATTGTACATAAATGAATTGTAATTTTTTTTTAAAGAAGCACATACAGACAAGTTTATGTGTATGGGATGTGTGTCGGAGCATGGGGTATAGATTAACTGTAATTAATACATGTTTGTAGATCTCAAAACTTTGTCTTATAACTGCTTTGTATATATGTATTTATTTTTGCCCAATACTGACTTCCATGCACATGCCCTTGCTCAGATAAGATGTATATTACATAAATATTCAATATTTAGGGAAAATAGTTAAATATCTTGGATGTGAGCTTGTACTGTACAGATCAAACTGAAAATTCCTTTCAGGGGTTGTATAAATTAATGCCCTTTTCCTTTTTTAAAGATTTTTTTCTTAGTTTCTATATAATTTTGTAGCTGAAAATGCACAGCATTTCACGAGTTTAAGGACAGAATCACAAAAAAACATGTGTTTCTGTTACTTAAAATGAATCAAACACATGATTATATGTCATATGACTATATGACTATAATATGAAACTGTTTTGTCTTACTGATACACAGCTGTGGGGTACATGGAAAAAGCAAGTACTTCTCTGGATTAAGGCTATGGTAAATGTATGAAAGCTGCAAGCCTATATTAGCATAGATTATTTTTTAACCAGTGACCTAGGGATTGAATGGATACAAGTTTAATGTCACAGAAATCTATATGCATTGGGAAAAAAGGCTGTTCATCTAAAAATAACTTACCTTAATAACAGTTTTACATGAAAACTGCTGAGGTGAAATGACTGAGCATCTTTTCCAAAGGCAACAACAGAGTTACACTGAGCATGTGCAGTGAAAGTTCATCACTCACTCCAACTTGTTTCTGATTGGAGGAGTGAAGAAAGTTGTTCCTTGTTTCACTAAATTTTAACTCTCGCACTCAGATGTGTGCTGCAAGGTTTCATCAGTCTGTCCTCGTTTGTAAGAAGATGTTAATGTAATTATGCTGCGCCTTCACCAGAACATGAGCCCAGCAGGCACCAGTTGATATAACTTTATCGGTGCTATATCCCCAAATGCAAAATGAATCAACCTGGGTTGACAAAACAAAACAGAGAATACCAAAAGCTAACCCCTCCACCCAACCAAAATAAACATAAACCCCACTTGTGTGGAGGTTATGCACTATTCCTACATTCACAAGAATTCAAAGGTATTTTGAACAAAGTTAATATTCTATTCTCTCTTGATAACCTGGTCTTTAATGTACCTGATTCATGATACTCTATTGATGATTAATTTGGTATTTTCCAATGAAATTTCAAATCTATTACAAACCAGTTATTAAGTATGTTCGTATTCCAAAAGATCATTTAAAAAATGTAAAAACTTCGGTTGACAAAATTGTTACATGATGATTCATACATAGAATACAATTCAATACATTTTCCAACTAATTATTTTTGTTAAGGAATGTGTTATATACACATATTTGATATTACGATAAGATAATATTAAATGGAGGATATCATCTGACTCATGAGCATTATGCGCTTATAAGGAATTTAGAAATCAAACTGTAGCCTTTCAACACCAAATTAGCTTTTTTTATTAGGTAAAGTAAAAGTAAAAGTGTAAAGTACAGGATATTGTTTATTTCCGAGTAAATAATATCAAATAATCGGTGATGGTTAGGATATGCTTACAAGCTCTCGGTGTTTAAAAGTGTTCTGTCGTCCGAAAGGATTCGATTTAACGATTCCCAAATCGCTATGCTATCGACTAGGAAACAGTGAATGAGTGGCGTCGTTCATTCAGAGCATCTCGCTCCCGTCGTTGTTAATCATTGCCGTCCCGTCCTCCGCTCACCTCACCGGCACCGCCCGCTACTCATCGGCTGTGACGTCACGGCGGCGCGGGAGCTGTCCTCTCGCGCGGGGTGCTGCCGCTGCTGAAACAAGATGGCTGTGCGCGCAGGAGGAGCGGAGGAGAGCTGAGGCAATGCAGGGGAGGAGAGGGGGGCGGCGCGGAATCACTCCTGCGTGGGTTGTCCTGCCAAAAAAAGGACAGTGGCTTCACAGAGGAGAGAGACTAAGGCTTCTGAGAACATATTGACGCGCCTCGAACGCCCGGGTGGATAGTTTCCGGCTCTTTTTCTTCTAGCAGCTGACTAAAAGACAAACACGCTGAGTGAAGGAATCACGGAGCAGCCAGGCAGCCCCCCAGCGGAAGACAGCCGGGGACCCTCACGCCGTCTACAGAGATGTCCCTGCTATGTGTGGGAGGTAAGGGAGGCGAGGGGGGCGACGACACGGGTAGTGACTAAACCCATCATGTTTTCTGCTGCCTGAGAGGAATCCGCTGGCCGTGCTCGACACATCCCGTCGGCTTTCGGCTCCGTGGAAAACTCCTTGCGTGCATCACCGGGGGGGACTAGTGCTCGTTAGTCGTTTCGCACAGCAGCTACGCTCGTCCGAACAGAAGCACGCGTTTTTAAAAGAATAATTAAAAAGGGCGGTTACGTTCGAACCGCGCTGTCACACGATACCATCGTTGTTTCCACATTTTAATGTTGAGTACAGGAAGAAAAAAAGAGTAGGAGAGGCTTATGTGCTCTAAGTGACTATTAACTGTTGACTGATAACCTCATGAGCTAACTACTGTTGCGGTAAGTGTGTGAGTGCGCGTCGGCGTGTGTTTTCCTCCACTCAGTTCATTCATGCGTGGGCAGCCAGAGGAGGAGAGGGGGTGGGGGTGGAGAAAAGAGGAGGAGGGTGGGAAGGAAAAGCCCCTGCTGCTGCCGCACAGTTGCCGCCTGCGCTCTGCCGCGCCGCCGTGGTCGTGAGGGAATACTCGCCTGCTGCCGGAGGCGCGCGTCACTTTACACCGGCTTTTTTTTTTCCTCCTGAAGCGATGCGTCATCTCGTCCTATCCGACTTCCTGAAAAACACCTGATGCTGTCACCGTTTCCCCTCACGATCGTGAATAAGCATCTGCCGTGAATACTCATCCTGGACACATAGATCAGAAAATTTGTCAATGTGGACCTGACGTGCTTTAAATGTGTATTTTAAACAGAATTTTTTTTTTCAGATCTGATAAAAATAGCAGCCACTTAGGTTTGTGTAGAAGCACGAAATCATAATTAAAACAACATTTTTATTTTTATTTTTGCATGGATAATGGATACAACTTACAGATGGTAAGAACCACGGACAAACTTTGTGCTGAGCTACTAATCCTTCAGTTTTATATCTAAAACATCACTAAAATGACCATCTAAGTTCTTGGCTTTTTCCATATGTGTAACAATGGCATTGTGGTGAAACACGGAATAAAACTTAGCCTTAATGCGTCAGGCCCATCATTAATAATGCCCCACCTCAGCCGCCCACTCCACTGCCTACGCACTGAGTCAGTCCCAGGTGATACGAAGACCCTGAGCGTCATCCATTCATAAACACTGGCTAAAACTATCGGTGTTGGAGACTGCAAGATTTGGCAAAGAGCCTTCTTCCTGTTCCCGTTACATCATTCATGCTACCTGAATGGAGCTATTTCAGGCCTCAACAGCACTTGAGCTTCTTGAACAAGCTTCAGTTCTTATGAGTAGCTGTCGACAAAGCAGAATTCAGAGACAGACACAGATTAACACTGAAAATTGTGATTTTTATCCCGCAGATATCCAACTCCACTGTCAGAACCAGTTTGCTATGGCTTGATGTGGGCATTAATTTCGGAGTTGTAATGTCTCTGTCAGCAGAACCTTGCAACGACTGCCACTGCAGGACTGCATATATAGGGAATCTAGGAATAAGGCAGTGTGTCTTAATCCCATCAGCCTCCATCTTCATCCTCTCTGTTTTACATTTGCTGACAGTTACAGTCGAAGGAATTTCTTGATTCCCTGTTGGGCCTGTTGTTTCTGTATGCTGCTCCACTATGTCGTGGGCAGTTCTTGAATGGACTCTCTGTACAAAATATCTACTGTAGTTGTTTATAAGATGGTATGTATGTCCACATAATGTGATTGGTTGAATACTTCAACACCCCGAAATAAGGATATAGTGTTGAGTTATTTTTTTTAATCAAGGCTATGAACACATAACATACATTTCAGTTGATTGATCTTCTGTTACAACCGTCACAGACATTGAATTTATGGATATAGGAGGGTGTTTGTGTGTTAAGTTTGTTTGTCTGTGTGTGTGCATGTTTCTGTACATGTGTATTTGGTCTTTGGTCTTTTTTCTGCTTAGATACATGCAATTGTGACAGAATGCTGTTTGTTCAGGTCTTGTAGACATTCGTCACTGTAACTCTCCCTGCCAGAGTGACTTATGATTGTGGGCCATAATTAAGCCTCAGCTTTCCACAGTCAAAAATCCAATCCCTTATTTCTACATTGATCCTTCTCAAGCACAGATTTATTTCCAGGCCACTTTCAAACCAAGACTAAAAACGGACAGGTGGAAGCATTGCGGCATGTTTTTGTTTTTTACATCAATTAAAGTTGATGTTTAAAAATAATATATCCAATGAAAATACAAGAATAATAATGACAATTATCAGCAGTTCTATTTATCAAAGAGCTTAACTTAATGTGTTATACACTGGGGTTTATTTAAGACTGCTTTATTTTTTTCAGATATGGCTGTAATTTTTTGCCACCCAATGTTTATATGTGATACGGGTAGAATATCAAAATTATCTGACAATTCAGTGGACTTGCACCACCCACCCAGACCTCAATTATCCTTACATAGAATGATTATTGTTATGGCAGAGTCAATAGATAGTGAAAAAAGTTCAATGAAATGGCCAGATAGTATATTGTTATTTAAGTTATCCAATCACTTTAATTATGGATATACATTTATTCATTATGTTGATGTGAATATGAATGTGACAACCATTTTGATGCATCATGCAAAATGCAGGTGTGTTTACATATCTTTTTATTAATCAAAATATCAGCGAACTCATGTTTTATTTGCAGAAACGTCTAAACTTGAAAGGTCCGTTTGATGATTTTGACTTCAGTGTCCAATCTAGCAGATCTCCCATTTAGATATAGCTTTGTTGAATGTTTGCGAAATTGGCTCACTGCTCCCTGAATGTTGGCCAAGAACCTTTTTAAGTATCAGAATGTGTTCCTTTCCACTACCAGTCAGGCTAACCACTAATTACCCTTGGCCAGCAGAAAAGAAACTAAAAGACTTGACATATTATTACACAAGGACAAGATTCTTCATTGCCCAAAGGAGAATTCTATTATTAACTATTTTACTATTTTAAGGTTTTATCCTTTTTTGGTGTTATGAAGTAATGGAACCATTGTTGAAATATAATCCAACTATTTACAAACAGTCAGTTTGAAAATGTTGTGGTATGATCTTCTCTGCTTTGCTTTTGCTTTTGCTGCATTGGATATAGGATAGGATAGGATAATACGTTATTGATCCCCATAAGCGAAATAAGGACATTCATTCCAGACTACTACTTAAACAGTAGTAAACCTTTCAAATATTAAACAAAATCTAGTCAATATATCCATGTTTATGTATAACTGTATAGTAATTACTTAAACCCAAAATATTTGCTTTTGGGATTGCCAAAAAAATCTAAAACAATCTGGTCAATATATCAAAGGAGCTGAGTTTAATCTTGAAATGCAATGTTGGTATCATTTATACTGGGGCAAGTGAAACACTACCAGTGAAAATAGAAGTCTTACATCCTCTTAGAGTGGAACTACTGAACAAATTACTTTTCCTTGAGAAAAAAAAAGCATCATATTTGACTGGATTATTTGGGGAAAAAGCTACAATAACATAATGGTATAGAGAAATCTATAGAGTCCTTCCCATGAAAAGACTTGTTGCCAAGATAAAAGATAGTGAGAGTGGCTTCATCAATATTTGGGAGCTTCTTATAAGTCACTGCCTAGTGATTTTACATTTCTTTGGAGAGGAGATGGAACAATAGATTAAATACATTTAGTCTTATAGCCCTTTGAAGTTTGACTAGATGCATGACTATCTGAATGAATAGGTGCAAAACAGTAATACTGTACTATATCTTAAAACTGTGCAGTAGGAATGTAGTAATAGTGCATGCAGAGTAGCAGAGAATTTTCTCTATGTTATCATCACTGTTCTTGTTTCCAAATGATCGTGCTTCGCTGTTTACTAACCATGTTGCTATTTTTCATGTGTCACATAGATGGTTGTGATTTATTAATGTCATTTACTCTGGTCAGAGTTAAGATGCCTTTATTGCTTTGCTTTGCTTGTCTTTTAAATTATTAAAAATCTTATACCAATAAGATTTAAGTTTATAATTAGGTAATTGTCAATGATTCAGCTGTGTAGTTAGGCCATGGAAAAGGGGCCAGGGGATGCAGATGAATGCAGATGAATGCATGAATGAATTGCAGTGATGTCAATGTGTCTGGACTCCTTTTCCATAATGCTGCAATAGCCTGGTTCTAATGCGAAGCTGTAGATTTAGAGTTTGTGTGTGTTCCATGAAATAAAGATGAAGAAGGATAAATGACAGAAAACCACTGTCTGTCCAACTTAGAACGCTTTTACATTAACACTTAATTAGGCCACTATGTTGAACTTTTATGGTCTGGATTGTCCTTTGAGAGTATAATGACGTGTTGTGATTGGAATTCACATAATTCCAGGGAGGGAATAAAAGTGCATGGTTGTTTATGTAAGACACAGGGTTTTGTTTGCATTTGCATTTTCTCCATACCTGTACATGCCATTTTAATGTGTGTGTAAGTGTAAATACTTATTTTGTGATTATAAGATCATGGGTGACATGCAGGTTGAAGAGCAATGGTTTGCAGGACATCAAAGATATATGTATGAGCTATGTGAAAACTGGTTAAGAGTTGCTGCAGTCAGAGCATGGGCCATAATCCTATACAGAAAAATCCACATTTAATGTTAAAAAAAGCAAATAATATTTGGTCAATAAAGACATTTGAGACATCTAATTAATGACCTATTCATAGGTACAGTCACTAAAGACTTGTTTTCATTTATGTTAATGCAAACAACTGACATTTTGGCGATGTCTTCAATCTGTGTTCTTCTATATCATCTGAACAGTACTTCTATGTAACTTAGCTAAACCTTCAAACCATGCAGTCTTCTGTTTCATCCACTCCAGTGCATGTCTGTGTTTTACTACATGTCTAGATGTTAAGGGAAAAAGAATATTTACTCATTGTTTAATTAGTCATTAGATTTGTATTTATTCTCATGCAGTTAGGGTGTGTTCGCTAAATTCATAACAACAAATGTCTTATCATGTAAAGCAAGCAACCATCCTTTTGTAGCTTATTCTCCATGTGAAAGCCAGAGCAGTCGACTCTTATGCATTCAGAAGTGAACAGATGGTGTTCTCATGTGTGACTTTGTCTCTCTCTGTGGTTCCACAGTGAAGAAAGCCAAGCTGGATGGACCCCAAGGTAAGACTTGGGATCCTGGAAATAGAACAACATTAGACATCACCGTCACAAAAGATATAGTGATGTCTTAGAGTACTAAAAAACCTACAAGGGGCACATTACATGGTGAAGCCATGATTTGAAATGAAGGAAGGTAGAGATTTCATTTTTGTGTTGCAAGTATTCTTAATGGCAGTGTTGTCATGTAACTCACCAAATTTTCCTTCCCAATGTCTTTAACAGAGAAGTTCAACACTTACGTAACTCTAAAGGTACAAAATGTGAAGAGCACAACCATAGCTGTCAGGGGCAACCTGCCCAGCTGGGAACAAGACTTCATGTTGTGAGTTCTTCACCGTTGCATGACCCCCCCCCCCCCGCCTCACACACACTCACACACCATTTGTGTGCGTCCTTCTCTTTCACTTTATGTCCTTCTCTTCAGTTTTCTCATTTCGGCCCCATTTTCATCTAGTTCTGCTGCCTTTTTTATCTTTTGCTTTCTAGCAATCTTAACTCCTCCTCTCAATTTCACTCATCACTGTCAACTGCTTTATATCCCTACATTGTTTCACATGGGTTTTCCTTTTCACATCCACAGCCACCATCTCCAGTGAATCAGCTTCTTTTTCATCCACTTTTCCTTGGCCCTTTTGCTTCTCACATTCTCAAACTATAGTTCTATTCATTTCTTCTGAAAACAGCTTCTTGATATTCATCTGTTCAACACTGCCTCAATCTCCCATTTCAGCCTGATGTTAAACTCTATCTTTCTCTCTAATTTAGCTCCTCAGGCATTATGAGCAGCCTTTGAATCGGTTCCATGTTGTGTTCAAATAAATGCATGAATAACTCCTCATTTAAGACTAGTAAGCAAGGTAACAACATTCAGACAGTGTAGCACCTTATTGGCATATGATCAGCGTATGATTAGTGATGAGACTATAGTAACATGTGTACTGCAGCAAGCAGGATTACTGCAGAGTTCTGTGCATTAGTGTGCTGTTGGAAAGAGTGGTGTATTGTGCTGGGTTTGTATCAGTGAAGCTGTGTTATGTAATGTTAGGGTTGCAGAGACAACCTTATACCCATCTTCCAACTGTATCAATATGACTGTGCCCCTTCTACTTTGCCCAAAAGAAGTCACTGTGATGGGAAATTGTCTTGTCCTCCACTGACTTCATCTCTCCTCACCTCATCTATCATTCGCGCCTTCTCTCTCTGTCCTTCCAGCTCCTGTTCTGTCTAGAAAATGCATTACGTTATGTTCTCCTAAGCTTGCTCCCACTAAAGCCCTCAAGTAATTACTGTACAGGTAACAGTAATCTGAGGGCCAATGCTCATTATGTGGCTTTTTTTAATTTCATTTTTTTGTTGTTATTTCTCTCTGTCTAGTGAAATTAACCGCTTAGACCTTGGTCTGACAGTAGAAGTGTGGAACAAAGGGTTAATCTGGGACACCATGGTTGGCACTGTGTGGATCCCCCTCCATAGCATCCAACAGTCAAATGAGGTTTGCCAATTACCATCAATGCAGGCTATAGTTCAAAACTGTTTTCTTAGTTATTCTTCAGGACTTTTCATGAAGTTTTCCCTGCTAGGGCTACTTGTGTATCAGCTGCATGCATTCTTTTTGAACATAGGAAGGACCAGGCGAGTGGCTCACACTTGACTCTCAGGTCATCATGACAGATAATGAGATCTGCGGCACCAAAGACCCCACGCTTCATCTGGTGCTGCTTGACACACGATTTGAGCTACCTCTTGGTGAGAGGATGTATCCATTCATGTTTCAGAATATTGTTGTTCTCATCACAACAAAAAATATCAATGTGTTAGTGATGTGTAACATTCAACTCTAAGAAATTATGAAAACCTCAAGGTAAGGAGAATGTGACATAGATATTATCTCTCTCTCTAGATTTTATAGCCGATATGTTATACACACAAGTTGCTAATCAATTTTTGACTGAATAATATACATGAACTACTTTTCATTGTGTTTGTAAAGCTGATTTTGTAGATGCTTGTGTTAGATAGAGGAGAGTTTGTGTCCTTTCCTCCTCACTACTCAAGCTATGTTTCTCTTGACATTGATTGGGTGTCATTTTCATACTGTGTCCTCTTCCTTTTGTCAATATTGTACATCTGACCCCTCTGTTTGTGGAGCTGGCCCTATAAATAGGTCAGCTCCACAGGGTTTGGCGTTGGGGTTCTTAATAAAAAGACTGTTTCAATTTAATCGTGTTCAGGCCAAAGACAATAGAGAAAACTCACTTATTTTTGATTTTGGTCAAGTTATATTTGGCAGACCAAACATGACCAAAAAAAACCCCTAACTTTATTAAATTAAATGACCATAATAGGTGACATATTTCAAAATCAATAAAATTACCCTTGTATGGTTATTTTCACTTTGACTGATATTAAATAATCACAGTCACCTACATTTTTGTGTGCATCCATTCTAACAATAGTTGGTAATACATTGTCTAACTTTAGGCCAGCATTGTTGGAGTTTCTGATAAAACACAAAGCTATTAACTTTTGTCGACAACTTTTTATTGTAAAAGTAGTGTAAATGATCAACAGGAAGCTGCATCCTAGTTCTTTAAGTCCCTGGACTTAGTTTGCTGTATTGTTTGCAGATATCCCGGAGGACGAGGCACGGTACTGGGCCAAGAAACTGGAACAACTCAATGCTATGAGAGACCAGGATGTAAGTTTACACACCACTTAAAGAACCATATGCCACAGCATAGTTTTAAATTTTAGGAACAGGAGTATGACTACTTTGGGGACTAAATATGTAATACTTTACCCGATACTTATTTTCCTCCAGTACTCACTGCAGGAGGAACAGGAGCGCCCCCTTCGTGTACCAGGAACACAGTGCTGTAAGTGAGCAAAAGCCATTTGTACAAATCTATCATTAATTTGTGCTGAACAATAGAATTAGGTGTAAAGCCTCTGAGATGTAATTAGACTGGGTCAGTGCTATTTGTATATTATTTGTATAACCACACATTGGTTGTTGTGTGTTAAAAGGGTCTGGGATCGATAGTGGGATCAGATATCCAGAAGCATACTTAATGATGCCTCTGTGTTGCAGTGATTGTCAGTGCCTTCTTAGTCTGCTGAGTGTACTGTCCGGCAAAAGTGGAGACTTTGAGGCTCAACAGTCCCTCTATGTCTCCTTCCTTTTGCCATTCACCTCCATCTGGGATACTCTAAGTGCAAATGGCATAAATGCACGGATGTCTGGACACCAGCAAAATCCATAATGAATTCTGACCGCATTCCTTTTCATTGCAGGTAACTGGAGTCTATGGGGAGACCAACAAAGTAAGTGAATCTACTGTACACTATGTTCATAAGATAAGATAAGATAAGATAAGATAAGATAAGATAAGATAAGATAAGATAAGATAAGATAAGATAAGATAAGATAAGATAAGATAAGATAAGATAATACTTTATTTATCCCCATAGGGGAAATTCAGGTGTTGCAGCAGCAACATTAGAGAAAGGAAAAAAAACCAAAAAAAAAAACAGGAAAGATATATACACACATATATCAGTGCAAACACATTTGCACATAAGACACCATATATTCCACACACACGTATACATACATTTTACATACATACCCATACCTACATAAATATGTATATCCACATATACACAATATTCACAATATACACATGCACATATATACATACACATTTACACAGAGAAAGCACACATGAGCAGAAATAAATAGATTTATAACACTGACACACATATACACATATACACATATAACACTGACCAAAAATTTAGGACCAAAGCCCATTTTAAATAAAGCTTTTAAGATTGGGGATAAAAAGTTATATTCAGCTTTAATTGTACTGTGTTTATTATATATGTATATTTTTTCTCCAATGCATTACAGACCCTCAAAGCAATATTGCTTATTAAGAAAGTGCAAATATACTGACAAGACCATTTTACATGTCTCATTTTTTCAATGCTTCATTATTTCTCTCTGTGGTCTTTGTTTATTTTTCTTTCCTGCTGTAATGTAGTGATGTTCTTATACAATATGAACAACTCAGTCTTTTCTTTAAAAATTGAAAAAAGCTGTGTTAGCTAATGACAACACACAAGGGACGGGAGAGTGACAGTTACAGAAACAGAGTTTGATGTTTTTAATTTGGTTTAAAATGAACTGACAGATGAATATGAAGGTGTCTAGAAATGTGAAGCTGCTTTCATCAGAGTGTGAAAGATTATGATGGATAATGATGAATGATTCATAGATTCTGGTTTTATTTTTGACTAGTTCAGCAATATCAAAGTCTCTCATTGCTTCCCTCTGGTGTTTGGAAATCACAGAAAATTAAATTCTTCAGCCTCTGCATTGCAAATACCATGAATAGAATAGAAGTGCAATAATGATATCTATATCATTATTGCATTTCTATTTTACTATATATACACACACACACACACACACGCACGCACGCACGCACGCACACACACACACACACACACACACACACACACACACACACACACACACACACACATATATATTCATACATACATACATACATACATACATACATACATACATACATACAAACATGACCCTAAGAAATTCCTAATGTTATGTTTTATCTTGTGATGAAACCTCAACTGTCTTCACGTTGATGTAGACAACCACTTTTTATGCCATTGTACTTTTGCATAGATGAGGACCCAGACAGTGCTGTGGACGACCGGGACAGTGACTATCGTAGTGAAACCAGTAACAGCATACCCCCTCCATACTACAGCACATCTCAGCCCAATGCCTCTGTCCACCAATATCCCATCAGTCAACAATACCGTAATTCCAGAAGCTTCTCTTATACAAGATCGGGCGATGGTCACGACGACTATCACCATCAGAGGACTGTCAGGTAAAAGCTTTTTGCTGTGAATAATAAGAGGCCTTAAATGACTTAAAATATTTCTCAACAATTTTCAAGATTCTTTAGTTACAGATCAAACATTTTGGCACCAAATTATCAGATAGTTTGGAAGATTTGTGATCAAAATTCCCAGAGAAAGCCGTTCAGTCATCCTTTGATTTGCTACCATATTTCAACTTGGAGTATGATGAAAAAACATAATCAACTTGTTATGTAAATTATTTGTTACAATCAATGTATGTTTTTTGTTCATCATAAATTGGAATTAATAAATTAATCTATTCATCATTTCAGCACTAGATGTGATATTTAGGACTACCTTTAGTACATGTTCAAGGTTTTTTTCACAGGTTGTGCTGAACTAATCTATTAGTGAGTGAATATAGGAAGAGTCTCTTCCATGAGACCTGTCCCTGTGCAAACCTTCAGAGGGTCGTACAGACCAAATGGGATTTATCTTTCATAGTTGTTTACTGTTGCATTTCTCAGTGTTTATTGACATATTTTGCACAGGCAGGGAATGAAACTATCCAGCCCACTACCTATTGCTTTATGAATAATTCAGAATACAATCTAATGGTCAATATTGCTCATAAGATTAGCTGCCTGTGAGAGTACAATGGACAGGGTATCGTCCCCACACCCGGACCCATTTTTCTTCATCTCATCCTCTCCTATTTGCCTATGTATTTGCCCCCACACATATAACCTTACCCTAACTTTCCTACCCCTCACTCACTCGGTCTCTGTCCTTTGTCTTTATTCAGTTTAATAGCTACCATTCATTAGAGTACAAATACATTTTACACGTGTTATATTTCTGGATGCTTGTTCTTAACTTTAGCCTTCCCAAAGCATTTCATCTGTATCCTGTTCTCTGATTCTCCATGCTGGTCTTGTACCCATGTCTCCATAGTTTTTTTTTATGCTTTGTGGTTTTGCATTTCACCATAAGACATGAAGAAAAAGGTTTTGCTAATTGCTACATTACAAATATTCAAGCTTTACCCATATACCTTTTTTATAAAAATAAGAGTTGACAAGAGAAGTAAAAACAATGGGTTCCATAGACATGGCCATGTATTACATGCAAAAGAAGCACCTCAATTATTACAATAATTACCCTCTTGTGCATGTAATTGATTGGAATATGCCCTCAATCTTGTCAATTTTCCTCTCTCCTCTCCTCTTCTCTTCTCAGTCCCACAGGGAGTTATGCATCTTCTGCAGAGTTGAGTCGCTGCAGCAGTCAGCTTAGTGAAGAAGACTATGGTGGCGAGTACGAAGAGAGGGATCCTTATGATGAAAATGACTCTTACCACTCCTGCCACTCTTCGGTTAGCTACAGCAAAGGTTCTCCAGACTGGGACCCTGATGAGACCCAGGGAGCCTACAGTGATGAGGGTGACTACAGCAAAGATGGAGGTGAAGAGGCTGCATTGTATGAGGAAGGGGAAGGAGAACTTTATGAGGGAGAAGAGGGGGGCCTATATGACGATGAAGAGATGATGTATGATGATGAAGATTTGTACAATTTAGATGGGACACTCAGTGAGGACATGGAACCTCCATTTACACCCACCCCAACATCAACTGCTCCACCCATTCTTGATGTGCCAAATTCCAGACCTCCACTGGAGAAACAACCTTCTTTGCATCAACAGCAGCCTCCATCACAACCCTGTAACCAAACTGCCACACAGGCTCATCCTCCTGGCATGGGACCAGTTGCACAGCCCTCTTCTGGTCAACAAACTACCCAGCCCCCTAAACAGCCTCAGCCCCAAACACAGCCGCAGCCAACTCCGTCTGCTGCTTCCTTCTTCTCAATGGCCAAACCGTTAACAGCTGCCGTCACTGGTTTGGCCTCCACTTTCCTGTCTTCTGTTCCAACCACCCAGCTTCCCCAATCTCATTCTCCAGCTTCAACTGTATCTCAACAACATCAGCCTGCTGTAGCCAGTGCTGTCACACCATCCCAACCAACTACTATGGCTTCCTCAGCCTCCCCACCAGTCTCCACAGCTACAGCTCTTTCTTTCCAACCGACACCAACTTCTACACAGCCTCAGTCCAAAACTAATTGTTCTGCTTCCACACAGTCAGCTGCCCTCATAGATCAGACTCCCCAAGTGGAAGAAGACCCTTGGTTAAAAGAGAAGGAAAACATGTTGGAGGACATCCAGGACAGGACATCCCCTGCCCTTCCAGAGGAGAAGCTTAGCATGGAAGAGCAGGAGGAGCACATTGAAGGAAGCAAACCACCAACTCCAGAGGAAAAAGAGATGCCACCTGAGAGGTAGGATTGAAGGTTTAACTGAATCAGTCATCAGATCAATTGTTCATATGAATTACACAATGTAAATTAATTTGATATTGGTTGAACATGACCATTTTTATTACAGGTTCTAGAAATGTGTCAGTTCTGTAAATACTTTTAATTCTAGTCTTACAGTCACTGAGGAGCCCAAAGAGCCTGTGGATCCAGCAGTAAGAGCCAAAGAGAACTGGCTTAGACTTTACAACAAAGTCTTAGACCAGCTTAGGGAGGTAAGTATATAACATTATTGAGACTACCTGGGTTTAAACTTCTGCCCATTTCGAGTACTAAAGGATTCAGCTCGACCCTCAGAGTTTTCACAGAAATTCTCAAGTTCAAGGGACTGTAAACCGATCTACCAACTCTCTGAAATACACTATATGGGCAAAAGTATTCGCTCACCTGCCTTGACTCGCATATGAACATAAGTGACATCCCATTCCTAATCCATATGATTCAATATGACGTTGGTCCACCCTGTGCAGCTATAACAGCTTCATCTCCTCTGGGAAGGCTGTCCACAAGGGTCATGAGTGTGTTTATGGGAAATTTTTGACCATTCTTCGGGGAAGCGCATTCGTGAGGTCACACACTGATGTTGGACGAGAAGGCCTGGCTCTCAGTCTCCGCTCCAATTCATCCCAAAGGTGCTCTATCGGGTTGAGGTCAGGACTCTGTGCAGGCCAGTCAAGTTCATCCACACCAGACTCTGTCATCCATGTCTTTATGGACCTTGGTGCTTGGTGCTCTGGTGCACGGTCATGTTGGAAAAGGAAGGGGCCAGTTCCAAACTTTTCCCACAAAGTTGGGAGCAAGGAATTGTCCAAAATGTCTTGGTATACTAAAGCTTTCAGAGTTCCTTACACTCGAACTAAGGGGCAAAGCCCAGCTCCTGAAAGACAACCCCACACCATAAACCCCCTCCACCAAACTTCACGCTTGGCACAATGCATTCAGACAAGTACCATTCTCCTTGCAACTGCCAAACCTAGACTCGTCCGTCAAATTGCCAGATGGAGAAGCACCATTCGTCAGTCCAGAGAACGCATCTCCACTGCTCTAGAGTCCAGTGGCGGTGTGCTTTACACCACTGCATCTAATGCTTTGTATTGCACTTTGTGATGTGTGGCTTGGATGCAGCTGCTCGGCCATGTAAACCCATTCTAGGAAGCGCTTTGTGCACTGTTCTTTAGCTAATCTATATGCCCCATGAAGTTTAGAAGTCTGTAGTGATTGACTCTGCAGAAAATTGGCGACCTCTTCGCACTATGCGCCTGAGCATCCACTGTACCCACTTCGTCAGTTTATGTGACCTACCACTTCGTCGCTAAGTTTCTGTCTTTACCAAACACGACCATGTTCTTATAATACAGTTGACAGCTCACGGTGGAATATTTAGGAGTGAAGAAATTTTACAATTTTTTGTTTGGATTTGTTGCACAGGTGGCATCCTAACATGGTTCCACGACTTGAATTCACAGCTCCTGAGAGCGACCCATTTTTTCACAAATGTTTGTAAAAACAATCTGCATGCCTAGGTGCTTGATTTTATACACATGTAGCCATGGAAGTGATTGGAATTTCTTATTCTTATTATTTGGATGGGTGAGCGAATACTTTTGGCCATATAGTGTATGTATGAGCTGTGCATTATTTATATGCAAAGACAGGACACATACACTCAAGTTCTTTGGATTCTATTTTGAGTGCGTCTTTTTCGTTTGTGTTTTTTTTAGCCTGTCACAAGAGAGCGCACTTAATGTGTTTCATATTCTATAATTGATAAGTTTTGTTTTTTCCTGAAATGAAAATCCTGAAGGCTTAACAGAAAATGTGGCAAAATGCAACCACACAATACAATACTCTGTTGACTGCCTGACATAGTGGTTTGAGTGATTTTTGATCAGTCAAGTCTGCTTTATCAATTTTCGCTTGCTTATTTTATCCATGTTTTGTTGCTAATCATTTCTTTTCAATTCAGTTATGCAGATAATTAATCACCCCTTTCAATCTTTATGTATGTCACTTTTTTTTTTAACACTGGGCCTTGCCTCCTATGTCTTTTTTGTCTGTTTGTTTTATGTTTGTGTCGACCCACTTTTTTCGTTCCAGTCTCATGTCATTGCCATAATGACACTCGCATGCACTTTGCTTGGCCATCATTGGAGCATGTTAGCAGGTAGGTAGAGGCTGCTAAATGTTTAAAGGTTCTGAGGAAATTACTACCAATGGTATTACATGCAGAAAACGTTCTATCTAGGGATATTGTTTGAAGCCACTGCTGAAACACAAATCTTGACTTTCATTTATCAAAAGTTTTATCTACTATCTATTGAAAGTTTTAGGAGCAGGTATCAAGTCTGCCACTTTGTTTCTTAACCTCCAAATACATTTTGAGATTCAAAGTTTGGAAACATCTTTAGTACAGTTAAATGATTCAACATTTAATCAATAACAGTGTGAGGTAACCCAAAGATTTAAAAATATTCCTGTACCATATATTTGTACCAATAAAGCTTATATTTAATACTGATAAAGCAATTTACTGTGGCAAAATAATTTGCATTCTTAAAATATGACAATAAGCTTCATTAAGCTCAAAATGGGATTGCAATACAGATAATTGAAAACCAGATAGAATTCAGAGAGATGACAAGAGGGTCAAAAAAGAGTTATGTTGGCATTATTTTGTGTTTTGCTCTCTTTCAGGCTCGAGGAGAGACCTCCAGCTCTCTGTGGTTTGGTAAAGGAGGGTGAGTGTTTAGTTCTCGATACCATTTAACATACATGAAAATGGATATGCCATATGTGTGATTGAATTCAACAGAAAAATATGACACTATCACATCATCTTGTGCTATTTGGCCAAAGGTAAGTAATTAGGAAGCCGTAAGTTAGGTGGGTAGTCATTTAAAACAAGGCAGAGCTCTGGGTGGTCATAAAGATGAAAGTTTACTAACTACAATTATCTTTCCCCTTCTTTATTGTAATTAACAATTTTCATTACTATATTATGTAACCTGCCAAATCAAATTCTTCTGTAAACAAAGAAAAGAAATATTCACTTCACTATTTACAAGAAATTGATGGAATTTGGAAATTTTATATAGTGATGAACAAATGTTTTCCTCCACTGAGGGGGTTGTCTGTGTTCCATCAACAGGATTGAAAAGCAGGGTACCATGAAACTTGAAAGAAGCCATCGTTTCATCAGGGGAATCATTTTTTTACACCAAACGAAGTAAAACTCTGTGTTCTCTCGGTGCACTTATTTTATGAAAATATAATGCTTTCCTTTATAATATCTAGGATGGGAGGTGCACTCTACAGTATTGACAGCATGCCAGATCTTCGGAAGAGAAAAGCCATTCCTCTTGTCAGAGATCTGGTGAGTTATTCAAGCATATGAGTGTGAACGCATACACACAGTATGTGCCTCAAACATTTACTGTATATTGTTACTGTTGAAATTATTTCTTGGTTCCTGAATATCTGATCATCCCAGAAAAATTAATTCTTTGCTTTAAAAAGTGTTGATATGACTTCTCTCTGAAAACCCTTTTACTTATACAAGTAATACATATGTAGTATTATAAATAGTAAGTATAGTACCTGTAGTATACAAAAAAAGTTTCTTCAGGTTACTGCTCTTCACACTTACCCCTGGATTATTCACTAGATTTGTTGATAAATTATAAGCTTCCGTTTCTATATACTATGGAAGTAGTTGCAACTGTTAATCACTGAAGTAAGCAGCGTTCCTTTCTAGAGGCTATTTAATTCTGCTATATAAGCATAAGCACATACCTATGCATCCTCCTCTAAGAAATTTGTCACGAATCTTAATTTTCCCTTTTTCTCCCCTTTTTCCCGGATAATTCACTGCTTTCCAACAGGCAATGGTAAAGACCTATCTTTTTCTTACAAATGACAACACACACATTTAAATGTTGCTTATGCTTGTTCGGTTTTTACCTTCTTTTTTTCTTCTAAGTCTCTAGTGCAAAACTCTCGAAAAGCTGGAATCACCTCAGCCATGGCTTCCACCACTCTCGGCAATGAAGAGCTGGTTGGTCTCTTCCTTTTGAGTTTATTTCACTTACCCTGTTTTGGATCTTCCCAAACCTATTCAGGCTCTGTGTAACAATGAAAATTGATTTCTCCATGTCTTTTGCAGAAGAGCCATGTTTATAAAAAGACCCTGCAGGCTTTGATCTATCCCATCTCCTCTACTACCCCACACAATTTTGAGGTGTGGACAGCAACCACCCCCACCTACTGCTATGAATGTGAGGGGTTGCTGTGGGGTATCGCCCGACAAGGCATGCGCTGCTCTGAATGCGGTGTGAAGTGCCATGAAAAGTGCCAGGATCTTCTGAATGCTGACTGTTTGCAGAGTAAGGAGCAATGTCTTGATAGCTTGATGCTCATATTAGGCATCTGGAAAAACAGATTTACATTAATGTGCAAAAGAACACACTGTTAAATGAATACACATTTATTTTCATTAAGGTATACCTTACCCTCCAGACAAACAAACAGCAATTTAAGTTCATCCTCTCTATCTTTCTGCCCAATTGACATCCCATTATTCTTGTCCTCAGTCTGATCTCACATTCCATTTCCTATTCTTTTCCAATTTGTCTCCTGACTAATGCGCTGTCATACCTCTCCTCTCTGACTTATACACAGTCCCTTGCATTCATACAGCATTGTCTAATTCCCAATACCCATACTGATTTTGGACTGAGTCTAAGCAATGCATGGATTCATCTGTCTCATATGTCTAAAAATAATCTCGTAATGGGATTGTTTATTTTTTCTGACTGTATAAGTCACTAACTGTTTAAAGTGGTCATCATGATACTTGCAGATTGGCAGTTTGACTTATATATTATATAAGTATATATCAATTAAATACTTTGAAAATGGATTTGATGTGATTTGAAATAGGCTGGCACTATTTTAGAGCTGCAGGAAAACAGAAATTAAGCTGTTGGACCCCATTGGACCCCAAGGGCCCCATTGCCTTGAATGCTTTACACTGTTTGCTGTTTTTCTTACATGCCTTCCCTCAACTGTTTGTTTCTTAAGGGGCTGCAGAAAAGAGCTCTAAGCATGGAGCAGAGGACAGAACCCAGAACATCATCATGGTTCTAAAGGACCGCATGAAGATCCGAGAGAGGAACAAACCAGAGATCTTTGAATTAATCCAGGAAGTGTTTGGCCTTGACAAATCGACACATGCAACACACATGAAACAGATAAAGCAGAGTGTGCTTGATGGGACCTCAAAATGGTCAGCAAAGATCAGCATCACTGGTAAGATTAACACCCACCAAGCACGCAAAAAGATTCTCAAAGAAAGCTGTGATTAGCCTCAATACCATTCCTCTCCTTTCATCAGTGGTGTGCGCCCAGGGGTTGCAGGCTAAAGACAAAACAGGATCCAGTGACCCATACGTCACGGTTCAAGTTGGAAAAACCAAGAAGAGAACCAAGACCATCTATGGTAACCTCAACCCTGTCTGGGAAGAGAATTTTCACTTGTAAGTAATACTATGATTTTTCTTCTATTATTAAGTTTTAAAATATACTCTCATAATGGAAAGTAGTAGTTTCATATTGATAATTTGATATAAGCCATCCTGTTTTTCTCTTTACTTTTTCAAAACTGGCCCATGTGGCAAAATCGCCTGTGCTTTTCCATACTAGTTGGGAGTATGTTTCTTTTGATGTACATTGCATCAAGATATGTTCCTTCTCTCCACGGATGATAACATGTCACTTCTGCTCATACTGTTGGTCTGTGCCTCACCTAGTGAATGCCACAATTCTTCTGATCGCATCAAAGTTCGCGTGTGGGATGAGGATGATGACATCAAATCTCGTGTGAAACAAAGGTTCAAACGGGAGAGTGATGACTTTCTGGGTCAAACCATCATTGAAGTCCGTACACTGAGCGGGGAGATGGATGTTTGGTACAACCTTGGTACGTTTTCATGTTAAGAGGGAAGCAAAAAGAGAGACTGATGAAAGGAACAGCAAATAACAGCAGACTTAACAGTACAAGAGGCAGATAATTGAAGTCCTTGTCAGCTGTAGATAGAACAGATTTCCGACTAAGAAGATATGCATATCTGACTTTTATCTGACAGACAAGCGAACAGATAAATCTGCTGTGTCTGGAGCCATCCGGATGCACATAAGTGTGGAGATCAAGGGAGAGGAGACAGTGGCTCCCTACCATGTCCAATACACCTGTCTGCATGAGGTCGGGATCACGTATGCCTTTTTTTTTACAAAAGTTTTAAAAATGTCCATTGGTTAGATTGAATTAAATATTTTGGTCTTCAGTTAGAAACTGCATGAATTCAGTGGAAACCATCTCTTAAAATATCCTGTCATGTGACATGTGACATGTATAAAAATAGACATTTCTATTTCCGTTCACATTTATTCATCATTCGGTCATGGTTACAACATTACAATATAATTTTGACAAACCATCTGTCACGCTAAGCATCATTGTTTAGGGGAGTTTATAAGTGTTCACATTTGCTCTCTGTGTTTCTGTGCTGTAACTTTCACTGAGGATACACTCACATTTGAATGTCCTTATCTTTTAATCTATGATTAGCACCTGTTCCAATACACCACGGAAGAGCAGAATGGTGGCGTTGTAAAGATCCCTGATGCTAAAGGCGATGATGCGTGGAAGGTGTATTTTGAGGAGACAGCGCAGGAGATTGTGGATGAGTTTGCCATGCGATACGGCGTTGAGTCCATCTACCAGGCCATGACGTTAGTTCGACTTGCATTGTTTAGATTGTGAACCTATAATAAAGAGATTAATAAAATAAATTATTAATATCTCACTATGAAGGTTTAATAAGTGAATGAGTATACTCAATGTTCTTCTTGCTATTTCAACCCAACAGCCACTTTGCTTGCTTGTCATCTAAGTACATGTGCCCAGGAGTGCCAGCTGTGATGAGTACTCTACTTGCAAATATCAACGCTTACTATGCCCACACCACCCAGTCCTCCAATAACGTTTCTGCCTCAGACAGATTTGCTGCATCAAACTTCGGTGTAAGTCCCTGAAAATTGTTTTTTTGTGTCCTCCATTTATAAATATTTGCTTTAAAATGTCTAACCCAACCCCCTATTGATTTGTCGCCAGAGCTATTGTCTCATTTTTCTGCAGGAGAAGAATTTCTATGCTTCCTTGTGAATCAAAACTTTTCTGGGTAGACTCGATTTAGATCCACAAATCCAAAAGCAACTTGCTGTTGCCTTCCAGAACAACTTCAGAGCAGATTAACGAAAACTTCAGTTTAGCACGATTGCTGATGCACTGAGGAGAAAGAGGGAGAGGTGTAATTAATCTTAATGATGGTGAAAGAGGATGCGCAGTCCCTTTACAGATCGTAACAAGAACAGCAACAATAGTAGTGGTAATAATATCAATTCTGATAAAAAAAACATTTTATGTTATTATATTATCATGGTATTTTCTAAAGTGCTGTAAACTAAACACACAAGTAAAGTATATTTCAATTTGTTTAGATAGCATTTACCATTGTCCATTGCTCTTCTTGACAAGATCATGTGGGTAACCAGGAACTTTCTGGGAGTAATGCTGGAAGATTGTATCATTTGGCCCAACCCACTTCCCCAAACAGCCAATCAGCTGAGCTTCAACCAGGGGTTTGTGTATTTAAACGGTCATAAATAATCATTTGACTTTGGTGTGTGTCTTTTATTCTGTATTTGTGTCCTTTCCTGTTTAGAAGGAGAGGTTTGTCAAACTACTGGATCAGCTGCACAACTCCCTGAGGATTGACCTGTCAATGTACCGGGTAAAGAATGTTTCTCTTTTATATCAAGTGCTTGTTGATTAGAGACTCAGTACAATTTCATTATGTTCTGAAATGCTTCTGATCCAGAGTCTCCTCCATTTCTGTTTTTGCTTTTTAATGTGCACTCCTATAGAAACAGTTATGCGCTATTCTTAATCTAAAATTAAACTTATGTTGTCGACATGCCTTTTTTATTACAGTAACAAACTGTAAAATGCTTCATTTGTTTTAAAGATGGAAACAGAAAAACATTTAACAGCCTTCAAGTATTTCCAGTTTCTGATTGTCTTTTGATGTTTTTTTAAATGTGCTGACAGAATAATTTCCCTGCAAGCAGTCCTGAAAGACTCCAGGACCTCAAGTCTACTGTTGACCTGCTGACAAGCATCACTTTCTTCAGGATGAAGGTAAGAAGTAATGAAATATGAAATAATTGTCTCATTCTTTTTTTTCACTTCCTCTGTATTACTATCTGCTGTCTTGTGAGACAGAAAGAAATTACACACATTTCTAGTTCTTTCTGCAAAGTAACCTGAACCACACAGTTAGAATTGGTTTACTATTAACATATTCAAACTGAACTTTGTGTGTGTGTGTGTGAGTGTGTGTTGATATGTTCAGGCAGTTTGTGCAGCTCAATGCATTTTTTCTCTTGTAGCATTTATATTCAGCCTTATGTTTTGTAATGTCTATGTCTAGGTCCAGGAGCTGCAGAGCCCCCCCAGGGCAAGCCAGGTGGTTAAAGACTGTGTAAAAGCCTGTCTCAACTCAACATATGAATACATTTTCAACAACTGCCACGACCTCTACAACAGGGAATACCAGACAGATCCCGTAAGCATGTGTATATATGTCCTTTTTTCCTCTATACTGTGTGGGTTTTTGGCAAAAAAATATTGAATTTTTATGCTGTGATGTAATTTGCTGTTATGTTTAAAGATTTATGGATAAAATCAAATATTTAGCATTAATGTAAATCGTTAGACTACCCTGATACATTGTTAATTTCTTTATCTTGAATAGTGAGAAAAATGTGTAATTTTCTGTTTGTTTCCAGTCAAAGGCTGTCCCACCTGATGAACAGGGTCCAAGTGTCAAAAACCTTGACTTCTGGTCAAAACTAATCACACTTATCGTGTCTATCATAGAAGAAGATAAAAACTCATACACCCCTTGCCTTAATCAGTGAGTGCAATTTTAGCCAAGGTTTCCTTTACTCCCTATATTAAACAGGCAAAGCATTTGTTAGAATTTTGAAGAAGCTAAGTTATCAGGAAATAACTGTGTCTTTACCATTAACTGAGTTGTCTGAGGAAAATACTTCAGTGTTTTGTGAAATAATTTTTAGTCCATCCTTACTTTCTTTTTTTAAGACATTGCTGAATAAAAGACTGATCCATCTCCTTCCTTTCACAGGTTTCCCCAGGAGCTGAATGTGGGAAAGATCAGTGCAGAGGTTATGTGGAATATGTTTGCACAAGACATGAAATATGCCATGGAAGGTGGGTTTCTGTGCTGTATTATTGGGTTTAGATGGTGAGAAGGTTCATCAGTCTAAATGAGAGTTTCATTTAGACTGTGAAAGTGAAAATATATCTAAATCAGTTCTAAGGAGACAGACAATTTCTGTTCAAGTCATGAAATGGTATTTTTCCTTTTTTTTCTTCAGAGCATGAGAAGCACCGCCTTTGTAAGAGCGCAGATTATATGAACTTGCACTTCAAAGTGAAGTGGCTGTATAATGAATATTGCAAGGAACTGCCCACTTTCCAAAAGCATGTCCCTGAATATCCAGCGTGAGTATTTTTTTGAGAGAGGCACACTATTTCTCTTTTTTTTTTTTTAAAGAGATCAATGTTTTCTATTGTAATTGTTTCCTCTGCAGATGGTTTGAGCCGTTTGTCATCATGTGGTTGGATGAAAATGAGGAGGTGTCTCGAGATTTTCTACATGGGGCTTTGGAGAGGGACAAAAAAGATGGGGTAATCATTCCCCTCTCCCCACCCTTCACACGTTTTGTGGAACCTCCAACCCCATTATATTTCTAAGGCCTTTTTACTTATGAAATCATGGCTTCTTGTTCTCATCACATTGAATGCTGCGATGCCAATCAAGACACGTTACATACTGAATTTTGCTGAAACGACTAGTTTTAGATGTTATTTTAGTACTCGTTGTTTTGATCTGTCTGGGAATGAAAAGATAAAAAATTAAATTAATATTAATAATATTGATAGAGGACGGCATGATGGCGCAGTGGTTTAGCGCTTCGGCCTCACAGCATGAAGGACCCAGGTTCAATTCAGACAGGAGATCTTTCTGTGAGGAGTTTGCATGGTGTCTATGTGGGTTTCCTCCGGGTTATCAGGTTCTCTCCCACAGTCCAAAAACATGTGGCAGGTGTATTGGGAAAAAATTGGGAAAATTGGTCAGATGGGCCACTGAGAGAGTGAATGGTTTTCTGTCTGTTTATGGGGCCCTGCTATTGACTGGCGACCAGTCCAGGGTATACCCTGCCTCTCGCCCGATGGCAGCAGGGATAGGCTCCTGCATCCCCTGTGACCCTGAGTAGGATAAGCGGTAGACAATGGATGGATGATAATAAACATTATACAAAAGCAAAGCATGCTAAAAGTTCTTGGGAAAAGGCTACCATAACACTCAAGTTGCACTCAAGTTAAACAATTACATTCTATTCAGGAAGCAATAAAAAATGAAAATTTGTCCTCTCAAAAATGAATTTGTGCATTTGTCATGCGGTTTCAGGTAATTCGTATAAGCCCTGCTGACTCTGCACATTTCAGACTAAAAAGAGCAGGATGAAGAGCTTAAGGCAATCAATAATCACTCAGTACCAGAGGCAAATGAAAAAAATCCCTTACTCCAGATATGTGAAGATGCTACAGCACAAAGCAGTGTGCACACAGACACACTCAGACACATACACACACACACACACACACACACACACACACACACACACACACACACACACACACATTAACTCTCTGTTCTGTTCTTGCCTACATATCCACGCAGCACAAAGGTGGATACAAAACAGCTGAGGATAGTCTCATCGCATATGTAAGGAATCCTTTGGGTCCAATTAGTGTCGCCCAGGGCTGTCTCTCCTTTCCTGTGTCAGCAAATTGAGCGTCCTCAGGCCCAGTCACATATCAAAATGTGTTCAGGTCGGGGATAATGGCTCGACTATTAATAGGGTACCTTTTCCCCATCATGAGCCCCTGATCATATCCATAACTTATTCAACTACTTCAGAGGAATCCCAATACAGCCCATCTACATGCAGGCACACACAGACATGTAGATCCTGGGGGTTCAACAACTTATGTTTTCACCCTAACAGAGGTCCCAGTCTCTCATATTTTCTCCCTCCAATCCTGTGCTTCCTTCTTCTATTTCCAGTTCCAGGTCACTTCGGAGCATGCTTTGTTTTCTTGCTCAGTGGTGGATGTGTTCTCTCAGCTCAATCAGAGTTTTGAAATCATCCGCAAACTGGAGTGTCCTGATCCTCAGATTGTTGGCAACTACATGAAGAGGTTTGCCAAGGTGAGAATCTTAATCTCAATATAATCTGCATCATTTGGGTATTTTAGTGCCATGTCTGCTTTTATATATATGTACATATATCATTTTTCCTGTGTCTCCCTTAGACAATAGGTAATGTCCTGTTGTCTTATGCTGACATCATAGCAAAGGAGTTTCCAAACCATGTCAAAAAAGAGAAAGTGGTAAGTATCTGAGATGTTTAAAAGCATCTACCATCTAATGAGAAACAGAGGTTATGTTTGCTGCAAACAGGAAAAAGGTGTTGATATTAAATTATTAGTTTGATTTGTTTTCCATCATCACCTATTTTTAAAATACACACATTTCTGTGTACGTGCGTAGGGGAATTCATGTCAGCACATTAAGTCCCTCTTTATTATAATAGCCATGCCCAGTGTGCAGTGTTACAGAGTGAATTAGGGCTGTGTAATTAGCTAAATGCTATATAGGTTGGGGGAAACATGAGCTACACTCCCAGAGAGACTAGGAACCCCAGAGGAGGATTAATTACTGAATCCTACAGCTTTTCCTGCAACACCAAGTGTTTTTGCAAAAGAGGCAATAAAAAAGTTAGCTTGAACAACATTGACCAATTACAGTATAAAACTCAGAGTAAGGAGAGGGAGGCTATGAAAGACAAACATTGTGCAGTACTTTAAGTCTTTCGTACCATCCCTCAGCCATGCATCATCATCAATAACATCCAGCAACTAAGAGTTCAGTTGGAGAAGATGTTCGAGGCCATGGGAGGCAAAGATGTAAGTTTCTAAGCCTTTCGCTGTAATAATGATGTCATGAGATGGTCTTAGTACTTATCCTGTATGTCTTTTGTCAGCTAAATGTTGAAGCTAGTGATTTCCTGAAGGAGCTACAAAACAAACTCAATAGTGTCATGGATGACCTCAGCCATATTTTTGCAGTCAGGTTGGTGTGTCTCCTCTTAAAGCCTTACCCTATACCGAATGTTTCTTTGCGCTGACAACTTGGTGGTCTGTGTGTGTTCTGCTGCAGTTTTCAGCCACAGATTGAGGACAATGTGAGGCAAATGGGAGATATCTTGGCCCAAGTAAAGGGTCAAACTGTACCAGCCAATGGTAGTGTTGTTCAAGAGGCAGACAATGTCCTGCAACCCATCATGGACTTTTTGGACAGCAAGTAAGTACAAATGAATAATTTTTGTGTAATGAAGCATTGATATACATAATATTACCTTTTTTTTTAAAGATATCCTTTCCTTGATTAAAGGAACACATATTTTTATATTTAAAATGTAGATATAATGAATTTTTTTAGCGTATGCTGCTTTCAAAACACTCAGTACAACCAGTTTTCAGTTTTCTAAGTTGAGATGTGTTTGTGTTTTAGCTTATCGCTGTTTGCTAAGATCTGTGAAAAGACGGTTCTAAAGAGAGTGCTGAAAGAGCTGTGGAAACTGGTGATGAACACCATGGAGAAAACAATTGTGCTTCCAACTCTTACTGACCAAACGGTTAAGTACACTGACCAAGACAAATGTCCATTTATACATTTCATTTTCATTCTTCTCTCTTTCATTCTGATTTTGCATTGACCACCTATTTTGCAACCAACCTCTCTCCCTTCCTTCTTTAAGTTATTATATATATATATATGTGTGTGTGTGTGTGTGTATGTGTGTGTGTGTGTGTGTGTGTGTGTGTGTGTGTGTGTGTGTGTGTGTGTGTGTGTGTGTGTGTGTGTGTGTGTATGCGTGCTTACATATGTACATGTGTTTGTGTAAATGTAAGCATGAAAAAAGCAGATTTAAATGGGAGCACATGAGGCAACATGATCTGTTCGCCTGGCTAACTGAGTACCCTCAACCCAGAGATCCTTTTCCTCCCTTTCCAAAAGCAATTCCAAAAATTTAGCTAGCTCATTTTCAATATCTGACATAGATTTCACAAAATTGTAACGACAGACATGATGATAGTGTCTTCTTATTTCATCCCTCTTTCCTTCATTACTGAGGCAAAGTTCATGTATCACCAAGATCTTCATAATTCTCATGTCACCCGTCAGAACTGCACCCCTTCCATTCCATCCCATACGTTAACACTGAACTTCGTTCTTTGATTGTCCCAAATTGACAGGGCACCCAGATGATCTTCAATGCTGCTAAGGAATTGGGCCAACTTTCTAAGCTCAAGGTGAGGAAATAGAGGAAATAGAAAAAAGACCAGAACAATAATAAAAGGTTTCTCTGTTGAAAAATGACAATGGTACAAAGTTAATGTTATGCTTGTTTGTGGCGCAGGAACACATGGGCCGAGAAGAAGCCAAAGCACTCACTCCTAAACAGTGCGCTGTGATTGAGTTGGCACTTGACACTATTAAGGTATGTACGCAGCGGAACAATTACTGCTTCACTATATTTTGATTTTCTCTTTTTTACCAGTATAATAAAAATCCTCTGCATAAATGATTCAAAAATTAAATTATTCTGCTCTTTCAGCTGTTAAGAGTTATGAATATTAAACCAAAATTTATGCCGATGCAAGATTCTGTCTATTTTCTTTTCCTTCTTAAAACTAGCTGAACCAAAAAATGCTGTCCTGAGCCATTAAGATATTATTGCTGACTTTTAATATGCTGCATTCTGCACACAGGAGACTACCTTAAACCATTTTTTAGGTCATTTCACATACAGTACCTGAGATGCATTTCCACCATTATGAAGTTATATTGTCGATGCAAATTTTTTCAACCATGTCCTAATAGCAAAATGAAAAAAACTGTCTCCATAGAAAAGTCTATATACTTTGCTGACCCTTCTGACTTCAATAATCCTAGGTTTATTTAAACTCCCTCCCTTCCTGCCTTCTTTGTTTGCAAATTCGCCTACCCGTTAACTTTCAACACTGATAACGCCTCTGGAGTTGGTAAACAGCTCCTCATAGAGTTTTTATTCAATTAAGCGCTGAGACTAGATCACGTTCGTTTCGTAGATCATTGATCTGCGTGACATCAATGTGGCTAATAATTAAACTGCACACACAGACAATGAAATGTTCCTTTAATAAACACCTCATCATAAAGAGCAACTGTAGCCCCTGTTGCCTCTTTTTCAATATCTTTGGACTTAGAATCTCTACATCTATTGTACGCAGCCCCCAGCAGGATTCACAGGTCACACAAGTACGTACGAAAACATTTCGCAATTTGATCTACTGTTCAGCCAAAACTTGGTCGATCCCCAATTCCCGGCATGGCAGCAAAACCCCTTGGGTTGGATGATTATCTCAGTACCCTCTTAAATGTATTCAGTCATTGGCTACCAAGTGATTTATTTGCCAATTCACCTGTCTCTACTCAGAAGCCTCGTACTCTGGTAGCTCTAACAGCTGAATCTACAGTGAGAAATCATTTTCTGTGATTCTTAAATTCTATCCAATTGACACATTACTTTGATCACTGAACTGTTTTGTCAGCACATACAGTATTTACCGTTTAAAATTGTAAAACACTGCAAATATTCAAATAATTCTACTATTACTCAGAGCTGCAAGGCCCATAGCATGCTACCCTCACTGTTTCTCAGTGGTATGTATTTGCAATCTACCTCTCAACAATATATTTCATGTCCTTTGTGCAGCAATACTTCCATGCTGGCGGTGTGGGCCTCAAGAAGACCTTCTTGGAAAAGAGCCCAGACCTGCAGTCTTTGCGATATGCCTTGTCTCTGTACACGCAGGCCACAGACAAACTCATCAGGAAGTTTGTCCTCTCACAGCATGCTCAGGGTACAATTTCAAACTGGAAAAAAACACACACTGTTACAGAGCACTCACTGAAACAAATTTACTTTGAAGTGCTTCACTTACATTTCATACTTTCTACTCTAGTTTATGGATTTAAACAGGATTATTGGACCAAACAGAACAACTTTCCTGAAGTGTCCCAAGGAGGTTGATGCATGTATAGCTTCTAGAGTCATAGTTCCTGGCCTTTGCTAGTTTATGTTGAACAGAGATTCTTCTATTAACTTCCGAATATATATATTTGACAAAAAATGAATTATAAAATAAAGTTATAAATATCTTTATCATGGATCCCTGGAAAGCAGGGGTGTAAACCTCTATTTTTTTTATAACACCACAGAAGCATTATAGCGTCTCTAAAAGGCCTGGAACTGAATAAATGACTTGCATGTACTTCATACTATACTCCTATTATAGAAAAGAAAAAAAAATCTTACTGGGTGCACTCCAAGTCCCCTCAAGCTCCACTGGGTGAAGTTGACTTAAAAGGAACATGCTTGAGGCCATTTAGGCTAAAAACCTTGTTGTTTTAACCTATATTTAACCTGTTGTTTGTCATTGTGAGACTGTTACGATTCACAAGCGAAATGCGGTGTGAATGACATATATTTAGATCATCCTCACATGCGAGGACTGAGATGTCACAGCAACAAAATTGCCCTGACCTCTTCTATCATCCTGTTGCTGAATGGATAGTTTCAAAAGAATTATTACTTAAAGATCCATTTATTAACACACATTCGACTTTGCCCTGAATTTATGAGTTTTTGTGCCGTACCTTCTGCAATTTGTACTATAGCCATATTAACGACCTGCTTATTCTGATCTTCCTTTATTTCAACTCAGTTCATGGTGGAAAAGGGATCCGGTACACAGCGAGTGAAGATGCACCGCCAGAGAAAGGTATATGTCAGCAGTGTTCTGTTCTTTAATCAAACTTTAGCTCAGACTCTCCCTCCTCCTTCCAACATCTTTCCCTCCCTGTTTTCCAAGTATGATAAGCTCTATTATAAATAGATGTAATAGATGTGTGCACTATATTTAGAGTGGATCCCCAGAACCACAGTGAACAGCAGAGCAGGCAGCAGCTTGTGAGTGTTCAGGTGATGGATCAAAATGGCCACTTATAAAATAGAGCATCTCTTCAGAAATTCGCATTCTTTTCCTTTTGCGTCAGTACCACGCGGTGGAAATACTGGCTTTTACTGCGACTCTGTTTGTTTTCTCAGAATTAGAGCTGGAACTTAAGCTCCACTTTAGCCAACCTGACTGACTATACCCAAGAACCTGTTAGAGTAAAGACTAAGCTTGTTAGAATTCTGTTAACATTATTTCCTTATGTCCCAATTCTCCAAGTCTTCTATTTGGAGCCATAAAAGGTTTTAAAACACAGCATGAAACACACCCGCGGTTTTAACAGCATGTTGTTGTTTTTTTCAGCATCAGGAGTCGATGCAGTTGGAGAGGTAGTCATGCACGTAGATATCTTACCCCAGCCAAATGGAGAACATAAGATCAGTGTCAAAGGTAAAAAGGATCTTCAGCTGCGCTATTGTCCCTATCTCTAAAAATATATTAATTATTAATCGTGCTTATGTCATTGTTTAACTACCTCTGCCTTAATCAACCAGTGGTTGCTGCTAATGACCTGAAATGGAAGGCACAGGGTTTCCGGCCCTTCGTGGAGGTCTATATCATTGGGCCCCACCTCAGTGACAAGAAAAGAAAATTTGCAACCAAATCCAAGAACAACAGCTGGTCACCTAAATTCAACGAGAGCTTCCAGTAGTGAGTATCCACATGACTTGAAGTCACAATATGAGTCTGGCCTGAACAAGAGAGCGTGTTGTATTTCACAAACCAAATGAACAGCGGTGATGGATAACCACAGAGCCGGGGTCTCCACCACTGTTGACAGAAACAAGGACCTTTTAACTCCCCGCCTCCAGGGTTTCTAAGTAAATTTATGTTCTAACAGTTCAGCGGGAAGCAAAAACCTCAGATTCTGTGAGTCAATTGAGTGACCTGCCGCTTTGCGGTGACTCATAAAAACCAGTGAAGTGATATGAAAAGTCATGAGTGATCAGCACAAAATTGTTACGGGCTTTTAAAGTTTTTTTTAATTGTCATGGCTTTTTTCACACAGCTTGAGCAACTTAGTAACAGGCGATCCAGAACAAGAAATTTAAATTTGTACTAATGGTGGTAATTTCTCTCATTAACCCTCTCTTAATGGGCTCTTAAGACTAATTCAATTGAAATATTATGTCAAATAGGTCTGGGCACAATTTGCCGTTAAATTGCCACAGTTTTGAGATGAAAAAATTGCAGAAACTAATTTTAATGTCTACTTCCTGTCATAAATCTTTGTGTCCTTTAAAAAAAGTATGTTTGTAATAATTCTTATTTATTACTTTTTACTTTTGCCAAAATCCATTATCAATAAATTCACCTCATTGTTTTTGTAATCATGGTCAAATGGAGGATCTAAATTTGTCAATTAGTTTCCTTTCAATAATTAGCAAAAAGATAAATAAATGGGAAATGTGCTAAAATGCCTGGATTTAGTGATGTAACTCACACAAAGCTTTGACCCTGAATGTGGTGGCCCACATCATTTCCTCCACTAGAACCAGCGCTATCAAATCTCTTCAGGCACAGAGTTGCATTGTTGCACATCGTTTACTATGGTGTCACCCAGACCTAAAAAGTACACTGTGTATTTCAGCTCCCTAGGTACAGAGGTGGGTCCAGAGAGCTACGAGCTGCAGGTGTGTGTGAAGGACTACTGCTTCGCCCGGGAGGACCGGACCGTGGGCATGGCTGTGCTGCAGGTCAAGGACATAGCCAACAAGGGCAGTGTCACATGCTGGCTGCTGCTGGGAAGGCGAGTCCACATGGATGAGACAGGCCTGACGGTGCTCCGCATCCTTTCGCAGCGCAACAATGACGATGTGGCAAAGGAGTTCGTCAAGCTCAAGTCAGACCAACGCTCGGCTGAGGAGGGTCGCAGCTGAGGAAACACACATGCACAAAAACACAGCAGAGACATACCTGATAGACATGATTATGCACACATATAATACTCACACCCCAATAGATAAGCAACCATGTGCAATAAACAAGCACACATGAAAATGCTCTATTGCAAATTTGTCTGCATACATTATGCAACATTTACATGGCAATGTTATTAATGCAACCCTGGAGGAATATGTTTTTACCCCCCCCCCCCACACACACAAAAAAATCATATTTAATTTTGAATATTTCACCAAACCTCTTTGGTTTCTGGTTTGCCACACACTGGAAAGAAGCCTTGCTCGACCTTTCCTACAACACATCCCACCTTTTATATGCTGTACAGTTAGACGTTAAATAATACAATGAGGAACAACAAAACCATGTGAATAGTTTGAGAACGACCACTTTGCACTTTTGCTTCTCTGTGTCTTCAGGAGAGCAGTCTTTGCCTCGCTATGTTCAGTCTGTCCGCTTGCCTGCCTGCGTGTCGTTCTTCCAGTCCGTTCCCCCAACGTTGTTTGCTCTGCGTGTTCCTCCCATGGTGTGATGTTTTGTGAAAGGTGGAGTCGATAAGGAAAAGCCGTCATACTTACCTTAGATCAGTGTTCAGGGGCAACATCCCTGCTCGTCTGTCCTGTCATGTGCTAATGTCCTGCATGTTGACCCCAGGAACACTGTGAATCATTTGTTGTTACTGGCACCTCTTCCCGTTAAAAATGGGTGCCTCTAATATTTTAAATGTGTGAGCATGGTGCAAATAACCCTGGTACAGTACGGATTCAAGATTATGATTTGACTAAAGAAAATACAGCAACTTTAAAAATAACTTGAGTCTCTTATGTGTTGTGATGAAAGATGCAGAATCCATGGCCATATTTCTCGCTTTTACATCATGATAAAGGAGCAATACCCAAGTGTCGGACACTTCCACACCCCTGCAGTGCATGATAACTCCACAAAGGGCTACAGGATCGGTGGATGGGGAAGCCAGTTTATTACGCATCAGTACATACCGTCCATCGACAACTAGCCCCCCCCCCCAACACACACACACACACACACACACACACACACACACACACACACCCCCACACACACACACACACACACACACACC
>CAAKHD010014032.1:0-27500 GCA_901007705.1 Fistularia tabacaria
CGAGGAGGAGTACAGAGAGCTGATTGTGAGTTTTGTTGAGTGGAGCAACCAAAATCACCTCCTACTCAACATCTCCAAGACTAAGGAGGTGGTCGTGGACTTTAGGAGGAATAGGAGGAGACCTCAACCAATCACCATTCTGGGTGAAGAGGTGGAGATTGTGGACTCCTATAAGTACCTTGGGGTCCATATTAACAATAAACTGGACTGGACACTCAACACAGATGCCCTATACAGGAAGGCTCAGAGCAGGATGTTCTTCCTGAGGAGACTGAGGTAGTTTGGTGTCTGCAGCGGGCTCCTCAGGACCTTCTACCAGTCTATGGTAGCCAGTGCACTCTTCTTTGCTATAGTGTGCTGGTGGGGCAGTGCCAGGACTGGTGAGGTCAACAGGCTCAACAAGCTTGTGAGGAAAGCTCGCTCAGTGGTGGGACTCTACCTCGACCATCTTGAGTCGGTGGCTGTGCGGAGGGTGAAGGACAAACTGGGAGCTCTCCTGGACAATCCTTCCCACCCCCTGCACGACGAGCTGTGGCTGATGAGCAGCTCGTTCAGCCAGCAGCTCCTCCCACCCCGGTGCAGAACTGAACGCTTCAGACTCTCCTTTGTGCCTACGGCCATCAGACTGTATAACAGCAGTCTGGACGGGACGCAACCCTGACTGCCTGGGGGGCATCTGTGCAACCGTCACCCCTTCACTCCGTCACCCACTCGCACGTGTGGTGCCCATAACTACCACGGCTCACTTTGGTTCATTTAATCTATTTATTCTTTCTCATGTGTGCTATCTATGTGTAAATGTGTATGTATATGTCTTTGGCTCATTTAATCTTTGGTTCATTTAATCTATTTATTCTTGCTCATGTGTGTAAATGTGTATGTATATATGTGTCTGTGTATATTGCATATATTGTGTATATATATTTATGTAGGTATGGGCATATGTGTAAAAATGTATGTACACGTGTGTATGGGAATGTATGGTTACTTATGTGCATATGTGTTTGCACTGATATATGTGTGTATATATCTTTCCTGTTTTGTTTTGTTTTTTCTCTAATGTTGCTGCTGCAACACCCGAATTTCCCCTATGGGGATCAATAAAGTATTATCTTATCTTATCTTAAGATACACCTAGAAACTGTATTGAGACAATAATATCCGATTCAAATGCTTTGTTATTGAAAGTGGAGGAAACCTTTTATTTTGGAATAAAAAGTTTTTTCCATTTTAATTTCCCAGAAAAACACAACATGACTGGTATTTTGGAGTAAACAGTAATTAATCATGCATGGCCAATGAAGGTATTATGCAAAGAAAATGTTTGGCACGTGTCTCTTGTTTATCCTAGCCAATGAACTATATCCTCACATGTTTCCGGTTGTGACAGACTTAAATAATGGATGTATTTGTTCCTCTTTACAATTGTTTCTAACTTTCCTTCTAGTACAATAAAGTCCATCGTATCCTTTTCGGGACTTTTACTGGACTCTTAGAGCGTGACTTTGTTAAGTTGCAGTCAATACAGTTTAACAATTTTCAGAACAGTGGTTCGGTCGCCAACAATTTTGAGCAGCACCAACCTGAAATTATTTTTTATTTTTCATTTCTGCAACAGAAAACCATATGTATGTTCCTTAACAAGTTCTCTAAGTCAATAAAGCAGAATCAGAAGGGACCTAAACTGATCAAGAGCTATGCCAATCATTCCTCAGCCTTTAGCTACAATGTTCTCATGTGTTACACACTTAGTTTGTTTGTAGTGCTTCCTGTTATATTTCTGGCGGGGTGTGTGTATGTGCATGTGTGTGTATATTTGTGAATGTGTGTGCCTGGAGACAGGTTGAATGAGATAAGATGGATGCTGCGATGTGCAGCTGGGAAAGATAATGAATGAAGTAGACCATGGGTGGCGAAGACCATCACCAAAGCGTAATGGGTCCCAACAGATGAATGGGGATATTGACCTGTCTGTCAGCCCCCAACCCCCGATTCTCCTCCCTCACATGCACGCGCACACACACATACACACACACACATCTCCTGCATTTAAGGCAAACAATAACTGCTTGCACTTTGTCTTTTCTCTCACAATACGTCCCTGAAGCATCGTGTGCATCTTTTTCTTCCCTTAATAGGAGTTCAGTTGAAGACAAAGCTACTGTCAGTCTGCTTGTGTATACATTTCTTTGTGGCAGGGTGTTGTGGACATTTTTGCTCTTTTTAACAGAGAGCCCATGGAGTTGGCACTGTTAACAGAGATCGTCTCACTCATCAAAGAAGTGCAAACTCTGAAAGACCCCCCAGGGATGTCTCTCTCTGTCTCATTGCAGGACCTCAACTGAGGTGCCTCAATTCCTGTACTTCAGATTTCTATACGTGTGTGTGTTTGTGTGTGTATATATATATATATATATATATATATATATATATATATATATATATAATGGAATGGAATGGTGCATACCTACAGCTGCATACCTTTGGCTGCTGAAAGGTTTGAAATTCTCCTCATAAATTTTTGTTTGATATGGAATTTTTTTTGTTGTAAGTTAGAGCGACACTACATAGTTTTGTGTTATTACTCATTAATGTGGGCAAGTCTGGATAGGTTTGAAAGATGCTGCACCATCTCTGTTTCAAGTCTTTTGGCTATTTCCTTTTCTATTTTTATCATTCATTAATTTATTCACTTATTCATTTTTGTCGTTCCTATGACACTGGTCAGTGGAGTAAAGGGACTCAAGCTGCTTACTGTCATCAGAGGCAGCAGTAGGATCAGCCAGCGATTACAGTGATTACAGTTTGTGCTTACATAGGGGTCTGGTACTTTGTGCCACATCTCCCATTGTCAGCTGGCAGTCTGAGCTCTAATCTGCCAGTTATAGCAAACAGCAGACGACAGAACAGGAGGATACCGCTATAAGGGAGGAAAAGTGGGACTGCGGATGAAAATGGGTGGCTCATTGCCAAATTGCAAAATTGAGTTTTTGTACTTTTCACATTCTTAGTCTTGACAGAGGATGGAATCAACATGAACATGTAATCCTTTTGACATTTACAGCCCTTACATGCCCAGTGGAGCGTTTCTAACACCAAGAATCAATCATCTAGTGCCACATATGGAAATTGTCAAAAAACTTAAATTTTAAATTTTAAAGGCCGCTTGACCTTCTGTCGGGCATCGGAAATCAAGTCCTCCAGCAAGACACCAAATAGAGCATTTGGCTCACAAAAGCAAAATGGTCTGCTAGTTACGATGTCTTGTAGTGCTCTTATAATGTAAAGCCTGTGTACATATTTGAATCAGTCAAAGTGAATCCATTTCCCTCCCCCCTCTTAGTTCAGCAGGGCTTTGTCAGAGGCAAGTGCCTGATGAAATCCTGATTACCCTCCTAATTGGTAATTAAAATGAAGCCATTGTGGCACGTGGTGCGGGAAGCTTCTCACATTATTGATCCCTCCCCTCTTTCCCATTGATTAGCACTTAATGCATTTAATTGGAATTATTTCCCCCCCACATTTTACTTCCTTGCAATATGTGCTAGCCTGAGGGAGATGTACAGTGCATGACCAAGATATTTTGTGGTGACTCTCGAAGTAAGAATATGTTGCTTTGAATATAGGTCAATTTTTTTATTTTTTATTATTTTGCTTGGATTAAGTTCGCAATCAGGTTATGAATAATCCATCAAAAGGAAGCTACAAACTATGATTACATTTTGAGTCCTAGCTTAACTTCTGCAGCATGATTGAATTTTCATAATACTATTTTAGCATTTGAAGGGTTTACAATAATGATGCTGTATTGAAACAAGAATCAGTATATAACAGGAAATAACTGTTAACGATAACAACTGTATATGTCAATTCATGGAAGTGTGCGTGTGTCTGACTCAACCTGTAGCAGGTTATAAATCTTATCCATCTCTGTTGTAATTATCTGTGACACTTAATCTTAACCTGTGTTCTCCCCTGCTGATTACAAATGCCAGTTCTTAAAAGAATGGTGTGAAGCTGGTATGGAGGAGGGAAGGCCTGGAGATGAAAAGGCTGGCTTTAAAATTGTTTTTCTGTTGCTTAAGCTTGACCATTTATTTATTTCACATTTATTGGCTGTGAATTAATTCTTCATGGGTGGAGACAGGCTACAGACAACTGCCTGCAGTGAGTTAGTGAGTGAGTGAGCAAGTGAGTGAGTGACTGAGTGAGTGGCAGGGAGTGAGGTTGAGCTGGGGAGGTTCATGAACCCATAAAGTGCACATGGGAGAGACCCTGCAGACCATATCTTATTATGGGGTTGGCTTGGAATGAGATGGGCTCTTTTTTGCTTGTCCCTCTCTGGTTCAATTGATTAGTCGACAGCCAATCAATGTTAATTAAGGTGTAGAGAATCCTTTAATTGTGGTGTATGAATCATTGTGTCAGACCCTGCCTTGACCTTCACAGGACTTACACTGTGAACAGCCTTGCAGGGGGAATAAATGCCTTTTATATATTGCAAGAAGATGATAGGCCACAAATGGGTATAGATTTGATGAACAATGAACTCGAAAGAGCAGAATGTGGCTAAAACACACAGTGGCTCTCATCCAACCTGAACTGCTCTTCATATCCTGTTTTGCAACTGGATGTGCAAAATTGGCACATCAATAACTACTAAAATGTTTAGAAGTTGATGTTTCGGGATAAATTTTGCCATTATGTGTGACAAAAGGGTCTCTGTGCATATGAAGCACTGCTTTGATTGATGACTGCTAGTGCTAAACAGTCATGGGTACTTCAGTGGCACCAAAATTGTTTTTCCCTAATGAAGACCAGCATTTCATGGTAAAGCTGATTGTGCACGTATCTGATTGCCCCTAAGCCCCCTCCTAACACCAAATCCCAAATCCCTCCTTCATCCCCTCTTTCGCCACCAATATCATCAATCATGAAGTACTAATGATGGAACTATTACATGGCTTAACTCCCTGGTGTAGATGTTTGATTTCCACTCCTGTACTTCAGACTGAACTAACCTTGACAAGAGTGTCACTAGTCATTTTAACACTTAATGTTTGCACCCTTGTGTGTCAGATATGGCTCAGTTTTTTTCAAATTAATTTATTGAACAAATGAGACAACTGCTTGATTTTATTTGGAGCTCAAGGGAGAAAGGCAGCTATAGGATAGGTAATTTCCAGTTTAATTAAATGCTTACAATGGTAACATTTTATTCCAATTTCTAAAGTGTTTTAAGCTGAATATGGAGTTTTATCATGATCAAGACTGGGTTCAGGCATTTTATCTATCTTAAATTTGATTTTCAATATCAAAAGTTATTGGGATGTGTTTGTATAAAATATGTAATTCCTAAAATCAAGACACCCCCTTTCCTCCCATTTGTCCCTGCCAAACTTTGTCCTTTTGCCCCGCCCTTGTTTCCGATTATTTGAAAGTGATGTAAATTGACTAAAATCATAATTAGTAAATAAGCTTTTCAATGGATTTTTAATGCACACAGTAATTTGTATCATGAATTTTTCTGTCTTAATTTAATTAATCATAATATATATTCAAAGTACAGCCAAGTATTCTTAAGTATAACCTATTTTTATCCTCTTGGGGAAACAAGTGATTATGAACTTCCCTATTTGTGGTGGAGGTTCTTCATCTCTGATTTTGCATTGCAGTTTGTCACAAAAAAATAACTGTACAACTTTCTTATTTAACTCTATCCATTTGGAAATACAAAGATAGTATATAGTAATATTCAGTTAAATTAAAACAGCAGTAAACTCTCAATATGAACACAAAAAAGTAGTCAGGCATTCGTTCACTGTCTCTGTGTTTTTACAATTATCATAAATGTTTGTGAAATATTAATTTTGTTCTTTGACAGATGTATTAATTATCCAACATGTTCAACAAAGTCAAATTATCTAATCACATCTGTCTGTTTTGACTTATTTTGGATGAATAATTTCAATGAAGGGTGGCAACATCAGGTTTTATAATTTATTAATATGTAACTTTCTTTGTTTCCAGGTGTAATAACCGGACCCAGTGTGCTGTTGTTGCTGGACCAGATGTATTCCCTGACCCCTGCCCAGGAACTTACAAATATCTTGAGGTCCAATATGAATGCGTCCCGTACAGTATGTATTTCTTCATTTTCTCACACTCCAAAGCATGGCCTTAATGTTTCACACATTTTCATGTCCTCTAAACAGACTTCCCTCATCAGCAACCCTATCAGTGTGCATGCCAATAACATCCACATGTTCAATATGCCATAAATGTGCCATTCAGCTCAGTATGTGTGCTAATCTAGAAAGCAGCGGTAGATGAGAGCAGAGGCGATGACTATGCCATTTTTGACAAAATAACACCCTGCGACATAAAAAAAGAACAATGATTGGTTTAGTTGGTTACATATAAATAATATTCAATGTATACCAGCATTGCGAAATGTTTACGGATTTATTTTTTTTACAGGTCAAGGCTTTGTGTGCTTTCACACGAGATGAATGCCTTGCTACTTCCATCATCTTGCATGGCAGGAATGTAAACTGCACAATCTTATGCTTCATCCAACATCATCTTTTCTTTGTGTCCTTTTGATAGTATTGCAAGCGGGTAATACCGTTGGTAGTCTGATAGAACAACCTGCAGATAGAAGTTGGATGCAACAATATGCTCTTACAACAAAAAAAAGGTGTACGTTAATCAATTCAGCCTGATAGAGTCAAATGTTTCAATATTTGAATTGTGCCTGTCTGTGCTTTCTCAGCAGGCCTTCCTGTTCACAGCACTCTCATATCTTTGAGAAATTACATCTGACCATCGCGTGTCTCTTTTTGTAACAGCAAGAAAGGCCATTTGATCTTTTAATCAAAATTAAAGCTATTTGTCATTTTCAGTTCACCACATTTTTGTTGATGAATGTTAATGTTCTGACTAGAGGTACCTCTGAAGACTGCTGATAAAAATAATTTCAATCCTGCAGCAAGTGAAAAACACTGTAAGGCATCACATGACTTCAGTGGAAACATTTGGCTTTGGAGTGGGAGTATCAGCATGAGGTGACAGAGTGAAAACAGGGACAGGAAGTCTAACTGAGGCCAGAGGAAGTTGCATGGACTCTGCTATATGACCTTACAGGGTGGTCAGAAAAACAAAAATTCCAGTAATTGTACCTGATAAGATCCTGATATCCACAAATAATAGATGTGGAAATATCTGCCATTTCCATGTACCTTTTCACCTGACTCTGTAGTCCCAGAGGAGTACCTCCTTTCGGTAGTCTATCTGACAGGAGCTTTCATATCGTCAGAGAAAGAAAAAGGAAACTCTACCTAGGATCCTGAGCTGCTAAATGGCTTTAAAATTTGAGATTTGGAAAGATTGACATTTTGTTTTGTCTGCCCCCGATTGTCAACGTATTTCCGGGGTGTTCTATTTTAGCTTATCCAACAATTAAATAGCCATTGTCTGCTCCCTGATAACAAGAATTGGTTGTTGCAAAAAATATAGAAGTGATCCCTATAATGTCAGAATTGTTAATATTAGATTTCAGAAAACACTACATTTAAAAATGATATGAAACAGAAAAGTTAATGTTTTTGCTAATGTCAGGCATTTCCAAATGCCAGGCTTAGACTGCCAACAAATCAAATAGTTCATGGTTAAATGTCTTTTTAACAAATTTCCATTAAAACCTAGAATCTGTCAAAATTGGGGGTGGAGGTTGGTCGGTTGAACTGAGCATTTACTTCATAAATGTTGACAAATTATTCAAAAACAACTTCAAATGATAATCAGAGAAATAAATAAATAAATAAATAAATAAACACATACATATATGTATATATATATATATATACAAAGAATTAAAAATGTTTGTACTGTATTTGCTATGAAAGGACTAAAAAAATACATTCACGTTCGCGTTCAAATTATGATTATTATAACAGGTGCACTATACGTGATTTTATTCTACTCTTGAATTCATTTTGCATTATTATTTTCATTTTGATTTCTTTGACAATACTTGACTGTCATGTTTATGTTCCATGAGTTGTGCTGTTTAAATTAAAAAAACAAACAAACAAAAACAAACTAATTAGTGAATATCACTAAGTCATTGTTGGAGAGTGTTTATTTAATGAGGGATAAAGTGCCTCATGGGGTTTATGGCTTTGTCTGCTTCACAGAGAAATTCTGACTTCTGTGGCTAGGTTATTACGGTGAGAATTACTTTCTTAAGATTAGCAAATCAGTCTACAATTTAAGTCTCAATATACAATAACCCTGTTTCATTTACATTAAAAAAATCTCCCATATGATCCTTATACCAGTTATTTGGCATCAGGCAACAGGTGAAGTCCTTCTGAAATTTTGAATGAATAAACAAGATCAATGCCTGCATAACTATGAAATTGGCTTATGCCAAATGCATATGTGTGATTTTGCTGATCCTTGAAACTTTGTGGTGGCGCTCAGCAATCCATTGGTTTAGCCTGCCTCACCGACAAATCTATCATCAAAAAACAACATCTTTGTTATTTTTCATTGCCACATCTGAAATGATGTCCTCTGATCCCAGATCCTGTGCCATTCCTAGGCCTACCCTAATCCTGATCCCTTCACTTTCACTTAAGGGTACTCCTGTCATCTTCCTGAATTTATATTGAGGATTTAAATTGAGAAGTCACATATGTTAGCACAATTCAATAACTGCCCTGTGCACTGCAGACACATGGTTTTCTAATCTTGACCTTATGCTTGTGGCACAATGTAATGGTCTGCCTTCCCCATGGGAATCCTGCAGCCATAATGAATTCTATCATCAATTTGTGTCTACCATGACTTCCAATCTTCCACTTCCATCAGGTGTCACAGAAGTGATTGTTCTTTTTTGCACAATCTTAAATTACTTGTTCTGGGTGCCAGGTGGATGCAGCTCATTCTAGGCGTATAACTTTCACCTGAGACTATTGAAATCACTTCTAGAAATTCATTTTGAGTCAGACATAAAGACACTTTGTAAAAATAGTTGCTTCCTTTTTTTTATTTCACAGTTCCAATTGGAAATCAAACACACTATTCTAACGCAGTTGTACAACTCAGTGTTCCAGGTCTTCTTTCCTGTTTTTGATATTGTAGACCAAACTCAAAAAATGAAAAGATTTTGCTGAGTTGTTGGAAAATTGTTATTGGCAACTTTATTGCTGTAAAATTCAGCTGCATATCAGGGTGGCATTAGAGAAGTGAACAGAGGTGCCATGTTGTTGTAATAATTATGGATCGAGCCCATAACCATCATAAGCTTAGAAATACTGCTGGCAATGCAGAACCATTGCAGTGGCGTAGGAGTTTATTTGTTTATTGAACCGGAACTGAAGTGCGGTCTCACCTGGTTATTCAAGACAGTATTAAAAAGCATTTAAATAGGGTGTAATTACAATACATTTATGACAGACTGTTAATGAAGCACAGAGAAATCCTTGCAGTTAAAATGTTGCATTTATATGAGCGGTTATTAATTTTTTTTTTTTTTTTTTATATTTTCTGAATGCATTCTTCTTCTTTGTCCTCTTCTTATTTTTTTAATGCCAAGTTTGGATAAACTCTGTTTTTTTTCCGACCATGAACGCATGAAGTCTCTGTTTACAGTGAGAGAGGACAAACGCCCTTGGAGTGCAGCAGTGACAGTTTTTTTTACAACATAAATTCTTAAAAAAATTGAAATATTTCCGTCTTTTTACCCTCTCCATTCAACATGGTTATTCCAGCAAACACTCTCTACTACCACAGCTGAATTATGTCAGTTGGGGAGAAAAAAAGAAAAACCTTCATCAGAGGCCTCCTTCCATGGGCCTTCAGTCAAGCAGATTGAATTTTCAGCTGGCAATATGCTTTGGTCAATACGGACCCGGATATGTAAAATACATGAAAAAAATCCTTGAACCTGGCCTTGTCTGTATTCAGACCTCTTGTGGTAGTGTATAAAAAAAAGTAAAAAAGATCCTTCCATCAATTTCATATAGTAATGTGAAAAGGTAAGTATTCTAAGAGGATTTTTTTTAAAATTTCGAAACAAATAAAAATCATGAGAAAACAAGATTATTAGAGATTTCTTATTGTTAGGATCAGAATTGGACTTTGATGTCATAAAACATGAATCCTTCTTGTTGAATGTTTAAGCTATGTCTCCATGCTGAAGCTTAGATCAGACATATCGTACATATTGTATATCTTTCTCCATCTGTATATCTCTCCACAGTTTTGATTACAATTGTCTCAAATTGTACTGTTTCACATCACTCAGGCCCATGGCTTGAATTCTCAACTCCACATGATGGGATGAATGATGTGATGACATGGATGACTCTGACACACACTAAAGTTCTCCGCACCAGTCAGAATCTCAGGCCGACAAAAATCTGCAACTGAACCAAAACAGGACCAATCGCTGCCTTTACTTTGCAAAACATGCCGCAGTCTTTTTTTCAGTTATTGCATAATATTCTCTGAAGACATTGTTCTTGGGTGTCTGTCATTAATGAAATATGAGATTACAGATATTGAGATAAAACAACTTTATCTGTTATTTGCATCCCTGCTATAATAGACTGATCTATTTTTTTCTCATTTTTGAGGGCCATGTTTAATTCATCTGTCACGTCTCACCTTAAAATTTTAACTGATATGCGTAATTAATCTTGGACGTCTTCTGAGTTTCCAAATAGAAGCTGATAGATGGTGCTTCATTCGAGGCGTGATTTGAGTCATGAATACTCAGTCATAGAGGGGCTTTAAAACGCATCTCCTCACCAAGTTCCTGAGACATAGTGGAGGATTTGAGTGTATAATGAGAGAGGCAGCCAGCCATGACTTCAAACTCTCCTTCTGTGGTGGAATCTTGACTCTGTATTCCACTGACAAGCTCTCTCTCTGTCACAACATGCTTTTTCATCCAAGTCTCCCTCACTTAGATTCTGTCCTTTAAGTGCTGCCCCCCCCCCATATCTCTTTATTTGTTCCCCCTGCTCTTCTGCCTCCCAATCCCTGCTTCCCCCTCCTTTCCCCACCTTCACAGTCAGCTTTTATCCGCATTCTGTTTGGCGAGCTGCTTTTCTTTTTGGATAAATGACCAATCACTTCTCCTAATCTTTTTTTGCAGAGAAACGCTATTTCAACCCTCTGTATGTGTGAAACATATGGCAGAATTCACAATCAAGTAGACTTTGACCTTGACTTTGTAAGCCTGTGTAATAGTATGATCAGATCAACCATTAATAACAATGGTGAAGTGTGCAAAATTGATGAACACATTCCACAGATACAATATTGAATTTATTAATTTGTGATTTGTTCTTCTTCATTGGTTGTGATGTAAAGAATATTTACCACCAAAATTACCATTGCTGGCTTGTGTGGTGCGGCAGTGTCATAGTACGAGGTAATCTGTCATCCATCATCGTTTCATTTGAGTGTCTGTCTGTATAAATATTTGTTGTTAGCCCTTTGCGTTTTTTGTCTGCCACAGAATTGATTAATGATTGAGTCATGAGTAAGGAATATTGGTACAGTGACACATTTGAACGAAATGTTTAAAATGGAAGCATCTAATAGACTGGATAAAATCAGTTTTTATTTACTGTTGTTCGTTACAGTGTTGTATTCATGTCAACATCAGATTGTACTCATTGTCCATATACCTCTTTGTGATATCAAAGGTTGTGCGTGATCCCCCAAGCACTTGAGAGATTAGTTATGTTACCCCCAGGCAGAAGTGATATGGCGACCCATTCTGATGACTCATAAACATGTCTGTGCTCAGATGGCTGACATCTGTGTCTACTCCGCCCTCTCACCTTGACTTTCTTCTGTTCATTGAGGAGATGCCTCTCTTTTCTCTTACTGCCTTATTAAAACCTTCCCGCTGTGCACCATACCTTCTTTCTATCCATGTAACTTTGACTTTAACAGCTCCCCCTGAAGGTTGAGTGTATAAGAGGTCAACACAACTGTTTCTCCCTCCGACCCACTTGGTGTTCTTTCTCAGCAGTAATGAAGCTCTCAGATCTCCTCAGCAGCTCCTCAAATCCTCCGACTTGTCACAGAAGAGAGATTCCTAAAACCTGGGTGTCCATGCACTGTTCTTTCTGCTGTTACACTTTTTTTCTTGCATCAGCAGCCTCCTCTTAGTGGCTAGCAGTTTCCATGGCAAATTGCCAGATTTTGACAGCGATCAGGTAAATTCCACTTCCTACATAATGAAATATGAAACAATAGAACGTCCTCTCAGAAGTTGTTTTTGTCCAGATTATCTTTCAGTCTTTATGACAGATGAGGTAGAAGTGGGAGACAGAACATGAGAAGAGATAGCAAAGCATAAAAACCTACTGGCAATCTGTTCCTAAACATGCCCCCCACGCCACTACCCCCACTGTTTATAATTAATAAAAACAATTGAAAATCCTCAACTGCTCACTGGGGTCCAGCTCACCCTGTCAGATAATTTTCACACTTTAGAATCTAAGCCAGGGCACAGTATCATGTAATCATTTCTGCAATTTGAAGCAAAGCGAGCAGTAAATCACTGACTCACTGCTACTCCCCATGTAGCTTCACTTGTCAAGTTATTTTATTTCCAACTCCCCAAATTGGTTTTTATTTCATTTAGCTGATAAACACACCTAACAGGTTCACGGGCGATCTAATCGAATAAAGGAGTACAATGTTTTGGCAACTTTTACCCAGCACCTGCTACCAATCACTGCCCTTCTGTGTTAGCAGGTGAGGCCCTGGAATTGATTCTCCCCACAAGGCTATTACCTGCACTGCAGCTTTGGCATAATCTGGTGTGATCACAAGGTCTATCATGCAGCGGTGACACATGTGGGAAACACCAACTGTGATATCAGGAAGGGGCTTAATGACTTAGATGAAAATAATATGATTCTGTGTATTGTTTTTATTTCAAAGGACCTTAGTTCAGGTATCAACAAGACACAGATTGAGATCTATCAGTCTGTATTTGTGCTATTCAAGTATTGCAATGGCCATTCTCTAGTGTATTACTTAGGTTGTCAGAATTTGAAGATGCCATCTTAGGTGGTGAAATTAAAGAAAATTAAAAAGAATTAAAATGTGTTTATAGCAATTAGTTTTTTTAAAAACATTTGTATTGTTTAGATAGCTATGACGAGAAGTTTTGGCCTAAATGTATATTTCATTTCATTTTATTTTTTCATATCTTAATTTCTTCACACGTGTCCTTGGGTTGTCTCTGGTTTTCTTCCACAATCAAACATGTAGAAAATTAATTGAAGACTCTGCATGTTCATGGGGGAGTGAATGGTTTTGCATCTCTATGTGGCCGCAGCATGGCCCATTTCTCACCAAATGACAGTGACAGTGACAGCTCGGATTGGCTCCAGTCCCACAATGACCCTGAATGAAGGCATGAGTCTTTGAATTTGCACTCGTCGCTTTCATTTTATGGTTAAAAGCTTGTAGAGGAGATGTATGTCTCCTTACAGGATGAATATGATAAATGTAGCATTACCCCTTTCCTGAGAGTGATACATGATGCTCTGAAATATAAGTGAATCAATTAAAAAGGACTCTTTTTAACAAAGTATAGACAACATCAAGTGTATGAAATATCCATTAATTCTTACATCAATGGAGATTAATAAATACCCACCAAGATAGTCAGCCAGCAAAGACTCAGTCTGGCGTTGAGCCATGCACTCATCGTCACCAAAATACCAAAGCAAGATGTCTTCATACACGCATGTGAGGTAAGACCAATACGTCATAATATCCCCAATACTCAATATGTTCCCAAACCCAAAGATGGGTTTTGAGTAAGACTGGGAAGGCTTAAGTTTTATTTAATTTTGCCCGTCGACATACAAATGTAACTGTTTAAGAAGAATAAGGCCAGGTTCAAGATCTCAGTTTTAGTTTGTGTTAACACATGTTAACATGTCAAAGTGTCCTTAATGCTTGTACACATTCCTTGTCAGAATGTGTTCCTCTGCTGAGAAATGGTTGTAGGTTTATGTAGTGGTACACAAGGCAGCTCTGTGATTGTGTATATTTTTTTCTTTTTAATTTTCTGGACGAAAATAAAAAAGGCGTCTGTAGGCAATTGAAAGATGCAGTGTCTATGTGCATAACAGCGGCAGATCAAATATAGATGCAATTGTCTCATCACGATAAAAATAACAGTAATAATAGTGCTTTTCATCAAAGTGTTGTAAAAAATACAATAAGTAAGAATAGGACACAAAATAAACATTAATATATTCATTGTCCATTCCACCTGTCATTTGGTTGGAGGTTTCCAATTAACCTACTGTTTTTGAAATAGCACTTGGGGATGGGGCTGGGGCTCAGTGAACAGAGGGGGAATCCTTCCAAATGAATGGTTAGCAGTTCAATTGCCGTCTTCTGTCTACATCCCGAAGTGTCTTTGGCCAAGATACTAAACCCCCAGCTGCTCCCAATGGTCTGTCAGTGTCTTGCATTACAGCTCCGCCGCTATTGTTGTGTGTGTGTGTGTGTCGGTGTGTGAGTGAGATAGAGAAATGGTGACCGTGATCCACTGTAAAGCACTTTGAATCTGCAAGGTCATGAAAGTGCTATTTCAGTAGAGACCATTTAGCATTATCATTTTGAATGTTGGTCACTGATCAGATTTTTACTTTGATGAATTAGGTCTGCAAGAGCACAGGCTTATTTTGTAAGATAACTGCATGTCTAAGTTGCACTGTTATCTGCTAAAATGCAGGCCATTTGGTTGATATGATGATAATAATGTATTCGTTGATCATCTTTTTTTTCCCTAAAACGTCTCCAGGAACTCAGCACAAAATTAATCAGAATCAGAATCAGAAGGTGAGGCAAACTTAGACACTGAAAAGAACATATATTCATATCTTGTTTTTTCAGTTGTGTTGGTAACTAAGTAGCATAGTGGTAACATAAGCCATCTAAATTTAAAAATCCAAACAATGTGACAGTTTTAAGTGCTTTGATATTTTGTCACATTTAAGCCTGATAATTCATTTTAGTAGCCAATCTTATTTTGATTTCCACCTGACTTGTCTTTCCCTAAAGATTAAATTGATTTTTCACACTCTTACTCACAACGCACTCTTACTCACACTCTTATTTTGATTTCCACCTGACTTGTCTTTCCCTAAAGATTAAATTGATTTTTGTATTTTAATTTAAATAAATATCTTTTGATAACTGTAATTAAGAGCATTGAAATGCTTCTTAAGTTTTGAAATGATACATGACAGCAAATACAAATTTTTACATCATAAGTACTGATGTTTATACTTTTATCCCATTTTTATAAAATATCTTATGTATTTTACACATGAGGAATATCAGCTAGTACGTTGGAAGTGATAGAGAAAAATATCAACGGTGATGTGTCATATAAGAATATCAGCAAAAATGAAAGGGAAGTTGTACGAGATGGTGATGAAACCAGCAATGTTGTATGGCTTACAATTGACAATGGCATTATTCAGGCAAGAGGCCTAGAGGCCTAGAGGAAGACCAAAGAGGAGATTGATGGGTGTAGTGAAAGATGACATGAACTTAGTTGGTGTTGGTGAGAGACGAGGATGAATGGAGAAAAGGGTTAAATGAAGGCAGATGATTCGCTGTGGTGACCCCTGAAGGGAATAGACAAAAATAAATAAAGATATCTCCCATACAATAGTTTCAGCATTGATTCCAAACATCTTGAATGTAAAAACATGTTGTCTTTTAACTTCAATGTATCAATTTGAAGCGGACCATTAATGTTGTCTTTATCATCGTCATCATTATCATCATCATCAACAGTAGCAGCAACAGTAGGTTAATTGGATACATCAAGCCCAACTATGTCCCCGACTACAATAGGTAGAATAGATCACGAATGAATGAGTAATTGAATGGTGTTTTGTTTCATTGTGCCCCAACCTTTGTCTTATTGTTTCTAAAGCTCTTTGACTGAAAGTACATCATGGATACTTCTAATTAGTATATTACCATTAAGTTTACCAAACCTATCTTTGATAGTATGATATGATTATCTTGTGTTGTGTAAAGATTGGTGCTTTCGGTCATGTATATGACACTGTGGTCGTATCACTCTGACAACTTCCACACTATAGGTAAGACCCGGCCATCTACCTTAGCCTTGGATAATCTCACTGCAACTTTTAAGCTTCTTGAAGAGTAGATCAACCCATTTGATGCTATCTGCAAATCTACTAAGCAGATTGTCGAGGTGTTCACTGGCTTTTTGGCCTTGAGCTTTCCACTCCACGTTCGTCAAGTGGAGTGTGGGAGTCAACACCCTGACAGCTGATACATCACATGCCGGCACCCTCCTCTTACTGTGCTCATATGCCTGTGAGCACTCGTCAAACAGTCCATGCAAGATTTTTTTTCCCCTCCCACCTGAGTGACCAGCCCTTTCGAGGTGTGAAGGAAGCCTGTAATGCTATCTCATCATTCAGTGAAAGCTGACCACTCCCCAGACAGCCCTGATGATGATGACTTTTATGTCACATAATGTATCTCACGGTCGATTCACAGTTGTGTCGTGATTAAAATTCGCAGCCATTGATCCTGTCTGAATAAGTTTGCATTAAACTCTGCATTGCAGAATTCACCTGCCTTCCCCTGTGACTGGGCCACAAGTGCACAGGGAAAAAAACAAAACAAAAACAAACTTAAAAGCCCAGAGCAGACAGCTTTGTTTAAAAATGCTTCATTGATGGCTCAACACCAGCATCGAAACTGCCCAGAAATTGAGGCATGTTTTTCAGCTCATTACTGAACTGGAAGTTATTTGCTGAAGCAATGCATCTCAATTGGTTGCTGTTTGATTCTGCCTGTTCAGCATTCTGAAGTGGTGGGCAAGAGTTATCTTTGTGCAGTCTCAAATGTAATGTTGGTTGTTACTAACTGTCTGGAGCTCTTTTACATGCTGCGTGTTTGGCTGTGAGTCAGTGACCATCTTTTCTGTTGAGTGAGGATGTTAATTCTGTTTACAATGGACTCAGTTTAGAGCTTAGTGTTTTTAAACCTTTGCCAGGTCATGAATTTATTTATTTAAAGGGTTTTATTTTTGTTTTCAGCAGTACAAAATTCATTTGCCCTTTTTTTTTACATTTCTATTTGCTTTGCTGCAAAGGAAATATACTTGTATTGTTTTTGACTCATGCCATTATAGGAGTTCAGTATGTTGTTTCTAAAGATGAAACAGGACATCTAATAGGCATAGAATGAATTTCAATTCTCTCACTGTGTGAAACCGGCTAGACCTGGATAACATCTGTTTTATTTCCCTTAATAAGAACCTTAATTAGGGTTTTTTTTTAATTCCTTTTACAATTGTATTTGCTGTATTGTGGTTTCCCTCATATGATGATTTAGTTGTAGGCCCATCTTATTTCAGTTGGACTGGAATCAAAAACCATCATCACCACTTTTGCCAACAGCCCGAGGAAGGAAGTGGAGCCCCTTGTTTATTGAGAACAATATGGCAGTATCAATATGATGGTATTACAAATGGTTGAACTTTTAAAACTTAACAGCAAATACAGATGCTTTTAATTTTTTACAACCAACTGAAATAAGAAAAAAAAATAGTCACGTTAAAGGGACATTATCCAATTTGTTATTTAGTGATGCTGTCAGTCATATTTTTGACTTTAGCCATTCCATGAAATGCGCCAATCATTGTGTCATTTCCCTTTACTTTTACTCTTCAGTGAAATTATTTAGATCTACCAATATCCCAGCACAAAATGTGTTAAAGAATATGCAAAAGCTTAGAATATCTTTATCTGTTTTTTATGAAGAGGTGAGCCCCGAGCAGGAGTATTCTAGGTTTTACTAGCAGCTGAGTGGATCATCCATGTGAATCAACCCTAAAAATGATGAGAAAAACATTTGAACCATCATGCTCTGTTTTTCTCTTTTATCTCCTGTTAGAAATTTGTCATAGTACAAGAGAAATATCAGTTTTTTCGATTGCAATAATCTTTTGCTGTTATCTCTTTTACACACCGACACACACACACACACACACACACACACACACACACACAAACTGTTGATATTACAATATGGATGAAAAAAAGCATTATGGTTTTATATATTATGCAGAGGTCACCACTCCCTTTAACCTCTCTAATTTCACTAAATAATAAGATAAAACATTGCTCTGTGCAGCAGGAGATATTAATTATATATTAGTGAGATTCATTGTTGTAGCATGAACAAAGCGGCTGTAATCAGTGCAGATGAATGGTGGTGTGTAAGAGGTGGATTGAGGTACACAGAAACCATTTCCTCCCACTTATAGCAAAATAATTTGACGTAATATATCATTATATTGCTTTGGAGGGCTTTTCTGGAGCTAGATCCAACAGACATTATAGCATTGCGTTTTCATGATTATAGATTGTACATATGATATTAGCATAAAGGCTTATGCATTCTAAATAAGGTCTTGAAAATGTTGCCAAGTGCTGTCACTGGGATTGCAAAATCAATACCATATTTCCCCCACCGGTCAGATTTACATGTTAAGGAACACTGATATCTCAATGACTTATTTTGCCTAGTGTTGACAATGTTGAACTAGTTAGAGGCTTGTCTCTTTGGGGGACCTCTTCTTCTAATGATCACCCCACTAATCAATGCTCAAATGTAGTTTCCTTATCTTTTCCCCCTTCTTTGTTGAGTGTTGTTCAGTGTGCGTCCTAAAACACAACAGACCAAATCACTCTTTTCTTTTTCATCTCTCACACTTCCCCTCCCTCCATCATTTTAAGGTCACTGAAAATCACAACATATTCTAAGAAGTGCAATTAGGTTATTTCCACTTCAGTTGACATTATGCGCCACACTTTTAATAATTTATTTTTGATTTTGTTTTGCCTCGACTTCATTTGTCTGTACTCCCTCTGTTGGTTAATCCCACATGGGCAGCAGGTTGGACATTAGCCAAGTCCTTGCACCTGTTCCTTCATGAGAGATGAACATGCACACAGACACACACACACCACACAGAAGAACAAGTGCGCCCATGCAGCATTCTGCGTCATCAAGGTTATAAACTAGCATAGCAGCATCCCAGTAGGAGGTAGAGAGAAAGTGATGGAGACAGTAAGTAGACACTCGGGAGGAGATTAAATAAGTGTGACTATGGAGCACAAAGAAAGTAGACAAGTGGTTGAAAGAAAAAGAGGGCTGTTGAGAAATGGAAACTGTAATGATGGTATGGGGGACTCATGACTCATGAACAAGGGAAATGACAGGGGCAAAAAAAAAGATTGTATAAGATGAAGAGAAAATAGAGACAGTTGAGTGTATTCCCATCTCATCCTTAGGCACATGAAGTTCAACGCCCTGTGATTTGTGTCATTAATTAAAAGGCTGATGAGATGAAGTTAAGGGGTTTGCACTATGCAACACCTTAGCTGAGAAGGAGAGAAAAGAAAAAAAGAGAAGGTTATATATTGCAAAAAATATTGTCACCATTCCTCCATGAATCTCTATTAGTGGCTAATGATACCACTGTGATACCTCTCAACCATTAGTGTAAGATTGGGAAGCTTTAATTATTCAAATAAAAATCCATACAGCTGCAGTTCACTTGACAGGCTCAGCGCTCACTGCAGCTAAAGGTCCCCATTGTTAGCTGCTCAACATGTGTCTTAAGAAAGAAGTAGATGACAGTAAGTGCATGGTTTATGTTCGGAGGTCAAAATTCTACTTGAAATAGTTCTCAGAAGTGCATTGCATGAAGTGGAAATATAATTGAATTCCATAGATGAAGCTTGGCATCTCTTTTTCTTCGCTTTCCTTTCTGCCTCATATTCACTAAAGCACAACCACAGTTTTTTTATTTTTTGGGGCGGGATTAGGATGAACAGATGGCCCATGCTTTTATTGCGACAAGGAAGCCACGCATGTAGGTTGCCTGTTCCCCTTATTATATTTGGTACAGCAGCTTGACCAATTAAGTAAGCTGCAGCATCAGCCATGTTGCCTCTCTGACTGCATCGGCAGAGTGAACCACACCAAAACCAATCTTCTCCTTTCTGCACAATAAATGGGCTATTGTTTCACTGTAATATGGGTGAACATTTACAATTCAGAAACATTTTTTCAAACTTTGTGTCGCAGCATAAATTTTGTTTGCTCTTTTAAACAAAGCCAAAATATCCCCAAACAATGCAAGTAATCATTAAAATTGGAAGAAAAAAGCAACAGTTTTGCAATAATGTTGCAGTTGGGTTCATGGATCATAAGTCTCTAGGGATCTTTAGCTTTGATTTAAGAAATACTTGCAAAGCCCCTTATCTTTGTCCAAGATCTCAGCATAGTAATGTCTGTATTATAAAGTAAAGTGGCAGCACTCGTTATTTGGAATATATATAAAATATATTTAAAAAATATATATAATATTTTTTTTATTTTCAGATTTTTTTTTCTAGCCGTGGTTAATGTTTCATTGGTATTGATTAATTGATTTGATTGGCTTTTTTGGGTTTCAAACACCAAACTAAAATTGTCTTGCCCAATGGCCTGAAGAAAATGAACATGTGCACAATGATAAAAAAGAAAGATGAGATTTTGTAAAATCTAGCTTCTGTCATTTGCTCAAATTATATGAGAAGAAAAAATTATTTTTGAACATTGACATTCAATCATTTTTGGTATAGTCCTGTACATGTGAAAAATTCTGTTCATTGTTTGATTAAATCATCAGTTCGCTGTCAAAATATGCCATAATATTTGTCATCTGTGATCCATATAACTGTGTTTGTCACATGGGAGTGATGTAAGCAGAATCCTGTATCCAATGAGGATTTCATTGTTATTCTGCTCCATGAAAATAGTGCTAAAAAAAGGTTGTGTTTTCTACCTACCTCTTTTTTGTCTTATAAGTCGACAAATTTTATATTATGACCTTTCTTACAAAAGTCAGTGCACAAAGGTGATCACCATGATGGTGCTGTCTTGCACAACCATCACATCACACCAAAAAGATTCTTTGTTCAGTTTCAGTGACTGAGAAGGCCCTTTCTGTGACGAGTGTTCATGTTTTCCCTGTGCCTGCATGGCTTGTCCTCCGCTTCTCCTGTTTAATTCATCAGACCAAAACCATCAAGTAGTTTTTTTCAAGACTCAAAGCTGTGTACAAGAGAATGAATGGATGGATGTCTGTACATGCGGCACTGTGATTGAGTAGCAACGTTTCCAAAATTAAGCTTGCCTCTTGCCCAGTGTCAGTTGGGATTGACCCCCTAGGCCAGTGTGATGTTTAAGCTGTCTAGATAACTGCTGAATGAAAGACAAGAGAATGTTCTGCAAAAAAAGAAATGCATAATAAAGATTGATCGTTCACCCTAAATTTGTTTGATTTCAAATGTACTTATATATGGCAGTTTATCTACGGTCTTTTATTTTTTTTTTCAATTTTTAATTGAATTTAATTCAATTCAATTTAATTCAATTTTTAATTTTTAATTTTTAACTAATGATGGAATAGAATAGAAAAGCTGTATTGTTGTTGTAAAGTGCAATTCAATGAAATTAAGGTGTATCTTCAGACTGTGACGGTGCACTCTTGCTCACCCTTTGCACACATACAGCTCTTGCTTGTGAGGGCCTTCAGTCTTAATTAGCCTTAGTCTTGTTGGACACATATATTGAATATAAAGAAACAGAGTACAATTTGTGAACAGAAATGCCACCCTCAAATGGCAGATGAAGCAATGAATGATCCTTCAAAAGACAAAAGCATGCATTGTGAACTCCCCAGACATACTCCGTATTATTTTCAGAATTCTTTATTATTCGGTTGGCTGATAGATAAGTGACGGCCACTCATCCCTCAATAATTAGCTCATTAACTTCATTAGTATTTTAAAGCTGATTTCATGGAGACACAGGGCTTTGGAGAGGTGAAATTAACATAAATTTAATTATCATACAATACAATTTAGTTAAGTATCACTGTTAGTGCATTTCAGTATAGCTGTACATTTCCAAGAACTGATTTAAAGTTTCACCATGGAAATACAGTTGGAAGAAAATAGGCGCACATGTTGAACTGCAGCCTGTGTAACCAAACAAATTCCCTGTCCTCGAGTAAAACATAGTTCTATCAAGTACTGTGGAACAGAAACAATTAACATGTTTTTTTAAATTTTGTAGAGGCTATGAATGAGTTCCTCAAAGGCCCTTTCTATGCAATCCAAGAGGATGAGACCATTATCATTGAGGAAAAAAATTGCTGTGAGAGGACCCTTTCTGTATGGGTGTGCATTGTTTTGATAATTATTCCAGCATTTGATAGAAATAGAGAGAGAGACAGAGAAGGAAAGTGGAGAAAGGATGGGAAGAGAGTGCAAAGTGCTTTTTAGTGGCTCAATGACAGCCGTGTCCAAAATCGTATTAAGGTCACAATGGGGGTGGCGGGTTGGAGTAAAGAAGCTTTTCAAATGAATCAATTCTCAGTCTCCCTCTGTCGCCACTCTGCTTGTATCCACTATGTTATAGATGTGGGTGTCCTGGGCTGATGTCGCAGGTATGTCCCAGCCGGTACTTAATTATAATAAAACAGAAGTGGAGATTAAGATATGAAATGATTCGAGTGATCAAAAGAGTGAACTTTCTGCATGCAGAGCATTCCATGGTCAAAACACTGGTCCGCATACTGTACAAAAGCCCTGAGAGTGGCATGCTTACTTGTCAGGGATTTCATTCGCATCCTCTACTCCCTTCTCACATCATCTCCCTTGGCAATTGTTTCATACACCACTCCTCAAATTCCCCCTACTAATGCCTTTTTCTATAGATCATTACCCTGCTCTCCCCTCACCACTGTTAGCAGTCACTCAATCAGAAATGCTGGCCTCCCCCTGGTCACTGTTTTGTGTCTGTCACTTCGATCGTGTTTTCCTGTTTACTTTGATGTGATCTATGGTGTCCACATGCACTTGGATGTTACCGGCAAATTTGACGCACTAGTAATGGTGTTACAGATGTAGCCCAGTGCTATTGTTGACAATACACACTTGCGCTTCAATAGTTGCTATGTGATCGCAGTTGATGAGATGCCCAAGTACAATTTCAGGATCTCACAAGTAAAGACAACTTGTTGGGTACTTTATTTACTTCGCTTTTGCTGCTACTTTACTGCTTCCCCCACCCCAAACATGGCTCTTTCTTTTGATTGGCTCACTCCTTTAAATTGATATTGTTCCCCTGTAATAACTTTCTCATCTTTCAAACTTTACCCCAAACACTTTTACCCAGTGACCTCCATACTTCTCTCTGTTGTACTCTCCATTTAGAAGAGCGGAGTCTTGTAAGCCCTGGTAACAGAGGTTAATCCTCTCTTATTAGAACCAGGATTACTGGAGGGGAAGAGACATGAGAACTGTTAGCCCTGCTACAAATGGAGGAGGCCAGAAAATCATACCATGACTGACATAAAAATCTGTTTAAAGCTTCAGCTGGGTATTTTTGGAGCTGTAGATACTAAATAGCATTTGTATTCCATCTGTACTATCACAATTTTAACATTTGATAACATATTTCTTGATTAATTCGATGATAAAAAGTGAGTGGTATAGTCAAATTTGCAGTCGATACACATAACATATTTAAAGAATTGTTATTTTTAGTTACCTATTACTTAAATTTTTTGGCATCTGTTGCATCTGTTGGTGTTTAGTCCCATGTCAGATTGTAATGCATTTTTTTCATCCATTTCATTTTTTTATCTTTTTTTTCAACTAAATGATACAACCTTCACAAGAACTCTCCCTTTTAAATGGAATTTTTCTAATGTTAAATTGAATTTGTAGCAGCTAGTTGACACTTGAGCTTTCAGGTCCATTGCAATAAACTTGAGTCAGACAACATTTAGATGTGACATAAATACCAAGCAACAAATCATTACTCTTGTTTTAAAAAAAACCCAAAATAAAATGTTGTCATTCACAACTTACAAATCAGTGAGGGTTAACTCTTTGTACCCACACAACTGTTTAAAATAACTGCAAAAAAATAGCTGTATATTTAGTTATAAGGTAACGAATGTCCTTTGGGAATTGCTGTAGTTCAACAGGTGCCGAATCATCTTCTCCAGATGGACAGAAGCAACCTCAAAATAATCCTCTGTCCACAGGATACGTGTGTGTGTGTGTGTGTATGCCAAAACAAAAATGCTAAGCGATGTGTTAGCATTATTTTGCAAGATTAAAGTCTACAACTTAGAATAGGATCGATTTTTCTCATCGTCCCACATTGGGGAAATTTCAAGATAATATCTCAAATAATATAAGCATTACATTATTATGACTGCTGCATAACACTATTTAAGATGCTGCACATTACTATTGCTGAGTTATATTATTCATCCTCACCATGTATTTATTGGTTGTTTTAGTTCTTTGTACTTTTGATCAAGAAATATTTGTTAACCAATTGATTTATCTCTTTCCCTTACAGGCTTGTGAATCAGTCTTTAAAGCTCAATGTTTTGTCTGTGTACTCCACTAACCTCATGCTTTTCTTGTACTTCTGTGTGACTTGAAAAGAAAATACTTTTCCCCAAGTTACCGAGTCATTAATCTCTTCTTTATTTCTTTGTTTCTTTCTTCTCTCCATCATGCCTAAAAATAGAAGTGGAACAAAAAGGTAACTAAATGCCAACAATGTTTCTCTTTCCTCTGCATTTCCATCTGGGTACATGCTTGCATTGTTTTGTGATAGATAACAACCACAGGACTTCACAGTTGTACGGGTTTTCTTGTGTAGTTTGTTGGTATGGTTCGAAATGTCATTCATGGGGAACCCGAAAAAGAAAACAGAAAACAAACAAACAAAAAAAGCCCAATGTCTTCATTATAAACTAAATTGTTTTTGCTTAAAATCCCTCTTACTTTGTTCTGCGTAATAGATAATTCAGAATTACCTCAACCCTCATTCCTTGTTCATTAATAGTCAAATAGGTTTACATATATACATTTATATCTGCACCCCGCTACCATTTTATATGATAATTCTTTAGAATAACATCATGGTGAACCTGCACTCCACTTATTTAAAATAAGAATGCTTTTATCACTTGTAATGCTTATTCAAGCTCTACCCTATCAGCTGCTTAACATTAAAGCATAGGGCTTTACAGCGTGATCAATAGCTTGTCCAATAAACTGTCAGCATTTTTGATTACACCTCTAACATGACGATGGCTATAACCTTCAGGGACTATGTAGTCAATACAGAAGACAGATCATAGCACTCATATTCTTACCTTATCAGCATGATGCTACAAACATTTACTAAAGCTGCAGCTGTGCCCCAAGGGAATTGTGTTTTGTAGCGCAGAATGAAATGATGCCTGCAAGTTGTTTGACAAATTTAAACTATAAAACTGGGTTGGAATAACAGGGATGAGAAGAAAATCATTCAATGAGATTTTTTACGACCAAACTTTACGTCTATAGTCTATTTAATTAATTGTATATCTGTGTGAGAGAGAATGGACAAGGTCAAAGCCCAGTTTGAAAAAAAATACTAATTAAAGGTGACGATACTGCTTTTGTAAATGTTCCTATGAAATTCCCCATGAAAGCCATGACTGCTTTGTATCACTTCACTAATTTGTTTAATTTGCTATTTCATCTGTGTGATTACATCTTTAAACCATGTTTTCTGACCTGTTCAGAGGCTGGGTGCTGACAGTACAAGGCTAACTATGACCTTTTCCCCTCACACGTTTCTTTGTTTCCAACTGTAGAAAAAGCCCTCTTAGCATTTAGCAGAGAAACTATTGAGATGAATGCCAAGACACTATGTCAACAGGACGCATCTCTGCACAGTTTTTACCTGCAGGTAGACAACATGTTTAATCTTTAGAGATTACAAGGGAAGAAAGTCTGTGTTTATGCTGTCTCCTTCTCTTCCCTGCACATCATACAGCTTTTACCTCTCGACGGATCTGCAGCTAGAAGCTGTCACTGAAGTGTCAGGCTCTATTTGTGTTGTTCTCCGGGCTTAAATCTGTGGAAACACGGAAAGCTTTACTGTCTAAATTATTTATTGTTGATCTCTGTCTGACTTACTCCATGTTTTCCTTATCCATTTCAGCCTTGGACCTAAAAGACAAAATACTTTTTTTCAGTTGAAATTTTTAATTGTTATTGAAAATAATAATTGAGTCAGTCCAAGGTGATCCATAGTGACCTGAAATTAGCTTTGGCGAAGGTTGCCCACTGTGGACCTACTCTAGCTTTATTGCCTTCCTTGGACTTTATCAGATTTCAACACAAACCAGTTCACATATAATTAGTTTAGTATATGCTCAGCTGTAAATCATGCTGCAGACTAAAAACATCATGTGAATTAGAAAAAAAAAAAAGACAGGTGATCAATAAGTAGATGATGCCACTTTTTAAAATTGCTACTTGCTTTAGCAAAGCAAAAGAGCAGTCTTTTATCTATCTATCCATCTAGCTGTCCGTCTGTCTGTAATTATGTACAGTAGTTACAATTTGAATTTGTGGTTAAAAGTTTATTTAGAACTGCCATGAGGATGTAAGCAAAGCAAACTTTATACACAGAGGTATTTAGCACACAAACCTAATAAGAAGGTTGTTTGTGAATATAAGTCATCCAGAAGTAAGTTAGAACAACATCCTTGTTCATGTTTGTGCTCTCCATTAAAACAGGAGAGATAATGCTTGCTTAATCTCCTCAAGCCTCTGTACAAACTCTAATCAAGTGTTTATTTCTGTGATGTTGTCGACAAATTGCCATGAGGGACTGACTTCGACAGTGGAATATCACAGAAAAAAATGTAATGATTAAATGTTATGATGAAATTAGAATGAAGCAGGACTTGAAAGACATGTTGGTTCTGCTTACATTTTAGCTATATATTCTTCAATTTTAATTTCCATGCCTTGTAAGATTCAGAAAGTAGACCAGTAATCCATCAAATCTTTTCTTTTTTTTTCTTTTTAATTATGAGTAATAATTTTTGCTATTTTAATACAAATCAGATCACTTTGATATTGATTAATGTTATGTAGGTCAACTTCCTTTACAATTGGAGAAGAATAAATGCCAATTTTCAGTTCATTTACATCACTCACATTTGCTCGGTTATTGATAAACAATACCTGCCAATGTAACTCTGTGCTTGTTTTTCCCCTATTTTGGCTCCTCAGTATTCCTGTGCCCAGGGCTTCTACGTAGGGTGTACCAGAGTGAGCACCTCTTTGAATCAGACCACCAATCAGGAGCCTGGTGCAAAGATCCTCTTCAAGCCTCAGATAAGATCTACTATATGCCCTGGACACCCTACCGCACAGACACACTCACTGAATACTCCTCCAAAGAAGACTTCATTGCTGGACGGCCAACAACAACTTACAAACTACCACATC
>CAAKHD010014032.1:36465-63668 GCA_901007705.1 Fistularia tabacaria
ACTCTCCGCACATACACAGAAGCAATTTGTGATAAAAGTCTCTTCGCTGGGGACCCGGTCTCTCAGGTGTACGGAACGTATTGCTCGCAGGGCGTGTGTGTGTGTGTGTGTGTGTGTGTGTGTGTGTGTGTGTGTGTGTGTGTGTGTGTGTGTGTGTGTGTGTGTGTGTGTGATCCAGCGAAACTGTTCATATAAGTTGAGAGCATTTAAACACACAGCCAGATGTAGACTGTTACATATATACACGTGGATCTTAACCTTGTTGGAGGTTCTGAACCCCAGCCGTTACAGAACCCTTCTTAATAGGAAAATTAAAAGGTGATTTTTTTCCAATTCAAAACATAAGCATATACAGTGGGGCTCCAAAAATGCAGTTTTTGTTTATGGGTCAAAAAATATTATTTTCTTTAAGATCCAGAACTCTGAATAAAAATTAAAAAAAATCACTAATAAAAAATGTATTCATTCTTCTCAACCCATAAAATATTTGTAGTATATTTTTTCATGTGCTATTCAGAGATAAATTGTTTTTTTTTGTTTGATTTCTATGGTACTGGGGTTCAAAAATGCAAAATTTTTGTTAAATCCTTATGCAAAATTACTACATATCTTTCGATGATTGTTAAGTTTGAACTAGTTTTTGTTTTATTTCCCTCCCCCCCAAAATTCTTTTTTAATAAATTCTTGTAATTAATTTTGCTCATATGACGAAAAGAAGTGATGCCTTTGATAAAATATTAAATTGATCTATTATTTCGAAATATAGAAATGAAATATATGTATGAGTTGGTTGTGTGTCTTGACCTCAGCTGAACCCCTGAGACTGACTCAGCGAACCCCTGGGGTTCCATCCAACCCAGGTTAAGAACCACTGATATATACAAACACACACACACACACATACACTCATGCAAACAGATATGTGCTGATGCACACACACACACACACACACACACACACACACACACACACACACACACACACACACACACACACACACAAACACATACACACACACACACAGTCCCCCTTCAAACCCGCTAATGCCCCAACACAATGGGGCTCTGTTAGTAATGCAGCTTTAGATTTTTTTTTTCTTCAAGGAAACCGGGTTAGATTTGTGCATCAGAGCTTCTTTCAGTGCTCAAGTCGCATTCCCTCATGTGTTAATTCAAAAGTATAGTAGAAAAGGATAATTGCTATTGTGTTAGTGCATAGATTTTACAAATATTGTACATAGCTTTATGACTAAATAGGAATTGGAAAAAAAATGGGACTGGCGAGCTCATTTTTTCTGTGTTTCTCTGTGTCTGATACTACATTAAGTATCCAGTTATTTTGACCAGCATACCCTTTCCTTACTGCTCATCTATCATATGCTTGGTAGCTCCTCCTTCATCCAGAAATCATACACAGATGACCTGTTTAGTGAGAGGGGCGGCAGGCCGTTCTTCAATTAAGTCGAGCACCCTTTTCATCTCTCCTGAAGTGCACAGAAATGGCAAATGAAAAAGTAAAACCACATGTTAAGTAAATCTTTGTGTGATTGGAGGCTCATTGATTACACAGGATTATTAGCCTTTTTGTTCCTACATGTGTTTGATATGTTCATGCAATATCTGCAACACATCTTCATTTCACTGTTTAGAGACAGAAATTATAACTTCTGTTTCTTACTTTACTTTCTTACTTTGTCTCCAGTGAGTGATCTTTGACAAGAGGATATTTTTCTTTAAACAGATGAATCAAAATCCGAGTTATTGTGACTGAAATGTCTCCTCGGCTCATGTTTTTCCACATCAAGTATAACAGGCTAGCACACATGAAAATTATTTATTTGGGGCGATGAAATGGATACATTTGATTGGAGGTCTTCTACTAGCTCTTTATCATTGATGTCAAAATTATTTCAGCAGAGCTTAGACCTACCCATTTTGCCTAAGCAGATGATGGGTGACAGGCTTTTGAAAAGCCTTCCTTTAAGATTTTTTGGCAAATAGCAAGTATGCTTTCCCATACCCCTCTCCCCACTGCTGACCCCTTCTTGCTCATGTTCTCTTTCCTCCTATTGCTTCATCTGTTGAATTTGTCAAAGTTGGCCTTGTCAGTTGCCTGGACTCAGGTTTTGGCTCCAAAAATATAAATTGAATCCAACATCTCTTTGTTTAGTTTTGTGAAAGATTTTTCTAAATATGGATATGTGTGAATGTGAGTTTATAAAACACTACCCTAACAACATGTTGTGACAACATTAATTCTGTAGCCAACAATGTTGAACCAAACAGGATTATGTTTTTTTGATTGGTGTTTTTTGACTGTCTGTTGAATTTAGCAAATATTAAATCATTGTTAGTCAAATAGGCCAAAACACTATTTGTTTTGTGGTGTTCTTGCAGCTGTTTTCAGCTATATTGCCTTGTGATTTTAGTTTGTAATTCATCAATACCTCCCCCCACAAAAAAGAACAAAATGTCACCATCAAATCAGATAATGCTATTGTCAAGCAGACAAACAAACCAACAAGATAATAAAAGCTGCGATAAATGTCGCATCAGACCAGTACTGTATAGCTCAATTGGGATTTACAATGGGTATAAACTGCATAATGAAACCTTCATACTTGGTATCCGGGTAATGATACAATATTGCCATGCAAAATATCATATTAATGTTTTTTTTCCACCAAGGATTTAACATACATCTGTGTTGTGAATCCCTCCCACAGATCTCAATTTTAGTGCTGATGTGAGCAGGCTTTGTTCACATCTCCTTTGTCACTTAACTCAAACATGTTGAGAGAGTCCCTGGGCCAGTGTCCATGTGTGCATATATATCAGCCAGGGACATTTGCTTCTCCCAGCTCCATGACCTCCATACGTGCCCTCTCAGATCTCTGGAACAGAGCTTGGGAATGAGAAATTAATTGCCAAACAATGCATAGCCCTCATCCATTATGGTTCTCATCATGTCAGATGATATTGAAGCATTACCGGATGTCTGGCTGTATAATTTACCGCACCCCTCAACACACCCATCCACCACCACTACCCACGTACGAGTTACACATGGATTTGTGGCACTACCACAAAGGCACTATTAAATGACAGGATCTTCATATTCTTTTTCAGCCATTTTTCTCAGCACACAAGTACTCTTATTGTATTCTTGTGTGCTCATGTAACACAAACACGAGGGAATTGATAAGATGAGTGAATGTCTCAATCCTAAAATGAGTTATGTTGAATGTACTGATTAGATTAGAAGACATGGATCCCTATAATGTAATTAAACAATGAATAGTGCAATATTAAGGACTGAAAATAGTTGGTTTCATCTTTGACAGCCAACTTAATCAATATTTTTACATCAGAAAAAAAAGAAAAAGAAAGCACGAGAATTGTGTCAATGAGTTAAGATCATGAATGAAAACATTGTGAAACAAAAAATGTAATACAGTTTTAACAATAAATATATTGTCAAATCTGAAAGGTACATGTTGATTAGCTTAAAAAACAGTTTAACTTTTAATGTCATTTTCATATTTGTAGGCTCATCTGATTTGTGTGTGTGGTGTATGTGTGTGTTGGGTTAATGTACTTGAGATGACCATCTCATCTCATCTCATCTCATCTCTTACTTCTTAATGGGCTGTTTATATTTTGATTTTCATTTAAGTGATTTTAGCTACCTCAGCATTTTGGGGAAAGTTTACTGCCACACTATAAATACAATGAAGAAACTGATGCCTTGCCTTATTTTTTAAAAATGTGTTTATTTATTTAGTTATTTATTCATTCATTCAGAATATCTTACCAGAAATCTCACCCATGTCCTTATATTTAATCCATAGATATTATGGTCAGCAGTTTCCTAGCTAAACACTTTGCAATGTGGAAATAATGAAGCGTCTTCAAACAGTTGACAATAAAGTCTGTGGATTACCAGTAACTGGGACATGTTTTATTGAAAACATTTCTGTTTCAGTTTTTCTGGTGTCATTTTTGGCACTTTCAACTTACTCCATAGTAATAATAAATGAGACAGAGCAGACACTTCACTCTCTGATATTTCTTATATTCCAAAGATTGCTCCAAAATTGTCTGGGTAATGCAGTTGTTATTTGATCTTGGGTTAACTGTTCTTTGAACATGAAATCTGACATCACAGATAACGTACCAAAAAGTAACATGAGCAGTAAAGCAAAAGCAGCTTTCTCAGATCAAATAGCTAAACAAGATTAGTATATGGTTGTAATTTATTTCCGAGAGTCCCGCTACTAATAGCCTTGGATCATGACATTGGGCTGCAGGTACACTTGAATCTAAAAATACATATCTCCGCAATCAGAAAACCCATTTTGCAGACTTTAAACAGGCTCATAGAGAGTTAATGGATGACATTGCACATTGCCCGCCCAATATTCTCTGCAGTCTGTGGAAGTGCCTACTGAAGATGTAACTAAGCATAAAGGTTGAAATACTAAAATTAGGAGGTAATTGGATTCAGCACAAGCCAGGAAGAGTGACTTTATCGTTTCATTTTTACCCCCAAAAGCCCTTTCCACCTCTTTTGATCTGGTGTCTGCAGAAGTTTCTCCCTGCCGATGAGGCCACTCCTCGTTCGGAAATGGCAAGTCATATAAACCGGATTCATTTCATAATAGCATAGCGCTTTTTCTCCTTGGAGCAAAGAAGAGTGGGCTTATCTAATTGTGAAAGCCTAAAGCCCTAGGATACAGGAGAGAAAGAGTCTAATTAGTCAGAAATGAAACCTTTGAAATAAATCAGAAAACGCTCTGTGTGTGGTGCAGGGTGTGTGTGTGTGTGTGTGTGTGTGTGTGTGTGTGTGTGTGTGTGTGTGTGTGTGTGTGTGTGTGTGTGTGTGTGTGTGTGTGTGTGTGGGTGTGTGTGGGTGTGTGTGTGTATAAAAGCATACATGTTGAGTTGGTTTCTCAGTTGATATAAGTTGGAAAAAGTGGAAAAGTAAGTAAGCAAGCTCTTGGGCAGAATGAATGAATGGTAAATCGAATAACTAAGAAATACTTCATTATTTAAAGGTTTTATTTTTTTTGCTGTTGTTATTTTTGTCTTTTTCTGGAACGTTCTCTGATGTCAGCTCATATAGCCACTTTATTTTTATTTGAAACTGTAAAAGAAAGGCACTGATCTGTTGCCAAATCAGCAATGATTTGTGCTATTGCAGATTTTATTTCATTTTTAATAGTTCAAATTTATATTGAGGACTTGGATGTGGTTAAAATGCCACATCCAGGACAGCCATGAATAGACCTACTTAACCGATCTCTTATTTAACTTGTTGTTACTTAGTTTTCTATTTTTCCCTTCCCATTGTTTTCTCCATTTGTTTTGTTTAGTTTCTTTTTTCAGCTTTTATTCCTTTCTTTGTTTTATTTTTCTTGTCCTTTCTTTGTTTCCCTTTGGACAAAATTGGAAAGCTGGCAAAGCAAAACAAAATGTCCTTGTGTTGTCTCCAAGGCAATAGTGACTGCAGACGTGGCTGCTGTCTGCCGCCACTTTTCCTTTTTTGTTCTCATCTCATGGAAAAGATATACAAGTTTGCTCAAGGACACTTTGGGCTTTTCAAGTCCTGCTCTCCATCTCTTGTGTGTGTCTTCACAGGCATATTTAACATGCTGCGTATCGACAGAGCAGTCTGAAAAATAATTTAACAGCACACTCCACGGGATCATCTCGAAGTACGGAATTACATTCTAGACACGGTTCCTGGTGACTTTGAATTAACCTCATGCTATGAGGGTGATTTCCTTAAGCCCTGTTTCCCCGCACTTTCATTTTACCTTCCGTGTTAAAGAAGATGATGTGATAAATTTATTGTTTAAAAAACTACCTTGATCTCACTGTCCTTAGAAGAGAGGGACAGTGCTTGGTTTTTCACTTATTATAATATAAAATCAAATGAATTTGTGGAAAGAAAAAAAGTCTTGGGAGTTTTCAAGATCTGTTTTTTTTTAATTTCTTGTTTGGTTGCAGGGATAGTTTGTCCTCCCAGGTACAATGTCAGCCCTTGCATGATGTCCACTGAACTAAGCAATACACAGTTCCAATACAAACTAGAAAATTGCTAGTTTAGTTTAGTTTGCTACTTTCAGGTACCAGAGGCTTAATTAGAAATGTTAGCTTGAATAACACCTGCTATTTTACTGTTTTTTAAGGCATTTGAAACTGGTTTTTCACAAACAAGTGTCTGTTATGGTCCCAGGTCAATTGTCACAATGATTAAAGCAATCATGAGTATGGAGAATGTCATAAATGTCATGTGAGAACATATTTCGTTTTTATCTCAAACTCAATCAACACCTTTTTTTCCAATTCAAATTGCGGAATGGTATATATTCACCAGCATTCACCCACTGATTGTGCCATGACTTCCAGTGCTCTGCAAAACCTTGTCTACTGTATGAAAGTGTTATTTAATTTTTGACAGGCTATTTTTATTCAAACATAACTATGAGTCATACATATTTTCAAAAAAAAAAAAAAAAAAAAATCTGTTTCTCTCTTAAGTCTGCATTTTACAAAACTATATTGGGACTTAGTAAAAAAAATCTGCCACAGTCAAAATCTATTCTGTATCAGCTGCTCCCTTACCCCGAATGGGTCCATATGCACACCATCTAGCCACTGGCTTACTTGGGCGTTTGAACTGTGACCTTTACTGACCTCACCATGAGCGATAAACTTCCATGATCACATTTCCATGAGCCACTGTCCTGGTCTCCTTTGCTATATGCGGTTTGAGCACCTAATTTCAATTATATAGTAATTGACGCCACTTAATTTTGCCAAGACATGATGTGACATAGTCCGGGTTATCCGCATTTCTTGTCAAATAGAAATCCATGAACAAGTCTTTCCATAAATAATCAAATTAATAGACCAAGGACCTGGAGGGAAATTTCTACCTCGTATTTTCATGATTATTTCTGCTGAAAGATCCACTGGGCTGTTGTGGCATAGACTGATGATGATGGCTAATAGAGGTTATGGGAAGTAGATGGTGATTTCTTGGTGGGTGGTGGAAATATGTAATAGCTATCAGAGTCTTTCATGTAATTTTTGAATGTCTTTTTGATGGATGGTACTATCATTTCATTTTGGTTGGTTTATTTCACTTTGCCTGGCTATTTGTGAGCATGCGGGCATGTTTTCATGTGCAATAGCACATGTGAGAGCAAAGAATTTATTTTTCCCACTGTATGTGTATTTTGTTTTGTCTATTAAAACTTCAAAGTTTAACTTCCTGCATTATGAGGTATTTGAGAGTATAAAAGGCCTTTTGTGTCTGAAGCTCATATTACAGTTCAATGAGTTTGTTATTGTAGTTCCACTTCAGAGGTTGAGTACCTCCTTCCTATTTAATCAAACTTGGCTGTCACTGAATGCTGTCAAGTGCTGGATGAATTGACTCTAATAGCTGTCTGTTTCGTAGATCTATTTGATTCTGAAGCAGTGGTGCTAATTCATGTAGTTTTAAATTCCAGCTGCCAAATTCAGCATACAAAGAAAATATCCAATTGCAAATTTAATTTCTAGAGTAATGTATGTTATCTAAGTCCTTTGAATGTAAGGTGTCTATTACACCTGCCAACTTCCACTTGATCCTTAATACATTTTATTTTTCAGTCTTTTCATACAAACATTGGGACCATTCTTCACATCTGTCATTCTGATTGTATCCCTGCATTAGCCTGAAACAATAGTCATCCCAAATTTGGTTTCCGCTGAGACCCAGATATAATGTTTGTGAATGGTGTCTCATAGAAACATATTTAAAGGGGGTAACAGCAAGCTGCCTCATCCTAAACCACACACAGTAATAAGATCTGGGCATGAAAAATTTCTCAATAGCACGCTGAATGTACATTTGAAAAACAAAAAAATAAATAAAAATGCATCAGTATTTCTTTAGCAAAGATATTCCATAAGACATATCTTCATACAAAATCATCCTGTTTTTCTGTTGATCATTATGAGCAACAACTTAATTGTCTTTTGTCAAAGATGTCTGCACTATGATAAAAACACAATTTTGGTGCCACAAGTTTCAAATCACTGACAGAGTAGATGGGATGATTGATGACAGGGATTCAAGGAGGTTTGTGCAGTGAAAAGACACATTACTGATGGAGTCAATAGGCTCATCATGGTGTGTCTGTTGATGTTATGAAGACTCTTGTTCGCTGTAGCTCTGTTAAAAAGAGTTCTTCTCAAGAAACTCATGGAGTGTAGCCACAATGAGGACTCACACTGAGGAGACAGGTATTTCACTTTGTCTTGGCTGATCCAGAATAGCATGTTGCTGCAACTACCAGCACCTGGCAACTAGCTCTACCACCAGAGATTTGCCCTCAACAACAGTAACATTTCAACTACAGAAGTATGTACCTGATATGTGTATATGTGTGTATCTGCCCAGCCAGTCAGGGTCCCAAAGTAGACACGATGTGTGCAAATGCAAGTTACACCTGCCACTTTCAGTTGATCTTATCAAAAACTCGCTCGCACCGGAAGGAACAGTAAAACCCCTCTGTGCCTGGGCTGTTGTTTCTTTCACCTGCACTGAAATCAATTCACCTCTCAGGCTGACAATATGGGACTTAAAAGAAGATGACATCTCTGCTCAGTCATCTATCCTATTCACTTGCTTTTATTTTCTTTCTCCCCAGAGTCATCCTCTTCTGTGATAGTATACATGGACAGCACAACCACAGCAACAAAGACCACCCCTCGTCTTACCACTGCAACAGTGATATCTACCACAACCAAAATGCCTGCAACAACCACAGTCAGTCCTCAATGGCCAAAAACCACAACAACAATGTTGATGCCTCTCCAGACACGGGTTCAGAGTTTGCTTCCAGAGGAAGATGACCGGTCACCGCCCTCTTCTAAGCTTCCCAACATCAGGGTGGAGTACTGCAATTCTCTGGTGATGATGGACATCTCTTGGCCCAAGACCAAACAGGGTGTGGTGTCCCAGATGCCCTGTCCTCCTGGAACAATAGGTAATCCTCCTGAATTTTTGGGGAGAAAAACAAATATATATATATCATGAATAAGTTAATCATGACCAAAATGTGGCCCTACATTTTGGAGGAGATAGTCACTGAATGGCCACTATGCTGGTGACAAGGGTGCTACTTTTGATGAGACATGACAAGAGCAGTTACAGCATTATTAGGGTTTTAACAATCCCCTACATATTTAATTGATGTAGTTAAGGGAATTTATGCATTATGCAGCGGGCAGTCCTACGCAGAGTTAAAGTGTATCCACATTGATTTTGTGTTTGTGAGGGTCTACCCATGATGTTTAACCTAGTATGCAAACCCACCCCTCAAGATGAGTATTACATGGTGGACTTTCACTTTGAACTATGAGAAGAATGATAAATCATTCAGAGTTAATTGGTTGAAAAGGACAGGACATAATGTTTAATATGCAACAGATCACTATGACCTCGCTCATGTCGATACTTCGGGGAAATGTTTGAGATATCAATTGATTTTCAATTCAATTTCATTGTAATACAATAGGCTTGTCAGCAAAATGTAGAATCAGTCAGAAGTTGGTTTTCTACTTTAGAACAGTTTTATTGTTGACACTAACAAACAAAAAAAGAAACAACATAAAACATCCACAAAGAAGTTACATTAGAAGAGTCAAAGTTGCTAATAGTAAACGTGTCAATATTTTTCATGTTGCCATAAAGGTTGCAATCTTTCTTCATTCAAATATACCAAATGAAACATTTCGGTTTTCAATTGGAAGGCTTTTGGGAAAAAAAGACAAACTAATCTGATAATTAAAAACAAAATCTTGATTTGGGAGGGCAGCACGGTGTCACAGCCCTGGTTTGATTCTGACAGGGGACCTTTCTGTGTGGGTTTCCTCCGGGTTCTCCGGTTTCATACAGTCCAAAAACATGCAGCAGGTTGTTTGGGAATGTTGCCCATTGCGAATGAGATAGTGAATGGCTGTCTGTCTGTTTATGGCGATTGCTGGGTGACTAGTCCAGGGTGTACCCCGCATCTTGCCCATTGGCAACTGGGATACGCTCCAGCCTGATGGCAGCTGGGATAGGCTCCAGCTACGCTGAGTAGGATAAGCGGTAGACAATGGATGGATGGATATTGATAGGGGGAGTTTCCATGTCAACCACCCACACACTAACTCATAGATGTAGAAACAATTCTGCTGTGGTCCCAATATTAAACTTTCTCATAAACCTAACATTTTCATATATGCTAAAAGTAGTGTCAGTTTTGCATTCGTATCTTTGACCTAATTTCATGAGGCCAACAATTAACACAGACAACTTCCATTTCAAACTGTTTTTATTGGACAGTTCACAAACATCAATGTTATTTTATCCGTAAAACTGAAGAGACATTACAACAATTTTTGGCCAATTTTCCCCAAGATTCACAGTTGGACGAAGTTGGCACCAGTTAGCACTAGTTGGGGACAGTCGGTGTTGCTAGTTGGCTGAGGGATAGAGAATTATGAATATGGTCACCCTCGTGAGAGTTACCGCAAAGTTTGATGCGTTCAGTAGACTTTAGTTTGTTTGACAAATCATGTTGTCTGTGATCCGGCATCGGGCACAGCAGTTAAATTTAAGATCCCAGTCTTTCAGTTGCCATAAAACAATCTACCACAACCAGTCACTTAGTGTGCACTCAATGTCTTCTTCTCACTCAATCTTCTTCCTTTAAATGAAGGATGAAGAACATTTCTGAGAACTGAGGTCAACTGAACTCAGAACTGAAGAAGCCTCTCGGATGACATGTTTCTTTTGTCTTTCCACTTTGCACTTTCTGTTAATGTGTGATCAGTGATAGAGTTATCGCATATCATAAGGTTTTTAAAGTGGCATACACAATTTTCCAGTTGTCATCTTCCAAAACAAGCAAAAAAAAAAGACCTCATGAAAAATATATGTTGTTTGTCTATTTCGCCTACCTACAGGGATGTATATGCTCTGGTTAGGAGATAATATCCATTGTGAGGCTCATTGCATGATGTTGGTCGTTTTTGTTTTGTTTGTGTTAACGGTCCCCCCTGCAGCATTCATTCCAATTCTTCCATTCCTTCTCACTCCTTACTCCTGACTAAATGGTGCTGGGCTACAGATAGGATGGAGCTGCCTCTGAATGGAAAGGAAGTCCTTCATTTTGCATGCTGCATAATTGGTGATCTTAATTTGTGGCGAACAGTGAGGGTTTTCAGATTATTAGTTTCTTCCTTGGTTGTTTCAACTCTCATGTATATTGATACAAAATGAGCAAACCAAAGAGTGCAGCGAGATAAAAATCAGTGTTGACTGCTTTAAAAAAAAATTCCGCTTATGCTTTAAATGTAAAAAAGCTGAGGCTCGGGTATCTGTTTGAAGTTTTGGCTGTGTTCTTTAAATGAGAAGATGAACAGCTAGGAAGAATTAAAGCTTAAATGTTTCCAAAAGGTTACCTCAAGACCCCAGTGCTGTGGGTCTCTCTGGCAGACAGCATTATTATATAAATAAAGAAAATCAGCAATGATCATATTTTATTACAAAGCCAAAAGAAGCAGGGATGTGATTCTGCTTGGTTCAAATTGCAAAACCTGCCATTAATACATTTTCTGCTACTTCCTTTCTCATCAACTGTTGATAGAGCAAGTCACCATTGATTTGGGAGTGGCATAACCCCCCAAAAATCTGGCTCAGTGCCCCTATAAATCTGTTCATTTCATCAACTAGCACACAGACACACAGACACATATGGGCCTCATTAATGGGCAACACCAGCACCCGTTGAGACCTCACTAACAGCCATCATATGGCAAGATAAGAGGAACACATACCCCACCTCCTCTCGGCGTACTCTTCAAAGCCATTGCTCTTCAGACGACACTGCCAAGCAGAACATGACTGTGTGAGTTTCCTCTGCCACTCTTTGAAAGTTCCTCGAGCTTTCCCTTCCATCTACCTCACTCCGCTGACTGTCACTCTGTTTCCCACTGCACCTCTGAGTTTCTGTCTCCATCTCTCTTTCATACTCCCTCTCCCGCTTCTCAATATAGAAGGAAATGCAGAGTCCCTTATCTTACAAACCAATCAAACATAAGGCTGTCCAAGGTGGACCGAGAAGGAAATTATATGTCAATCAAAAGTTATATCTGCTAATGCTGGCAGTCTCAACCTCCAAGAGCACCTCCTTCTAAATATAAGCAAGGGCAGTTTAATGTCATAGCTGAAAATGTACGATGGATGCAGGTAATTTTAAGTCCATATGTGTCAAAGCCTCATATATAGTTGATGGCTTAGATTGAGTATAGAAAGCAGCAAATGAGTGTGAGTATGCGTGCGTGCATGTGTGTGTATAAGAGATATCCATGCAGTATATGATATATATCTATGAGTTAGACATTGAAATTTAGTAAATATTCCAGTTTATTTTGACTTTATACAGATGATACTTGAGATGGTTGTATTTTTATACCAGGATATAATTGTGTTACATAAAGTAAAGGTTACCATTTAGCAATTTTTAAGGCAAGTTTAATCCATTCAGATCCTGATGTAATAATCTATAATATGGAGAGTGATAAATAGTAAATAGCTGTTGACCTTAAAGGAGTCCCTTCTCCAAAAAAAGCAGAAACATGTTAGTATTTGGCTTCAGTCCCTGTCCAGATGGTTTAAAGGTGTCCTGGAAAGTCTCGGAAAATAATTATTAGGATTTAGCAGGCACACAGATTGTATCTGCCATACACTTGGCAGATACTTCAGTGAGGTTCCGTGGATGATAGCTTATGAGTTAGAAGTTATTTGGATGAACAGATTTCAATTTTTGCCTAAAATGTTTTTCTCTGTTATGGTTTCAAGCCCCTAATTGGCCTAGCTGGCCCCCAGGTACATTTTCGCACAAATGTCAGAATTTAGGGTGCATGACTGTTCAAATTTCTAGGGGATGACTTGATGAAAGCATTGATGAAATTGGTACGGGTTTGTAAGACTGCTAGAGCGGTGAAGAATAGCTAAATAGATTGCTTGATATAAAGTTGTTCAGGGTGTTATCTACCCTACTAACTGTTTGATCACTACAGCAGTTATATCAATTCCACTTATGCAAGCTTTGCTTCCACTTGAATTTTTGCGATGCATGTCTGACAAGCAGCATGAAAGGGACCATCTATGTCACACACTTTTGAACAGGTATATGATATTCTATAATTGTTGAACTGCCAAGAAACCTTGCCAAGTTGGAATATTGTAAGACACTTCCTAAACCAAACATCTGTCTGCATACAGTTATCCCATAAAAACATTTTTTTATGAATCTTGTCATAACTTGACCCTCTTTGTGACTTAACTTCTTCTTTCAGGAGGTAAATTGTTAGACGCATTTAGTCACTGTCTGACATGACTGAGTATCAGATGGTACCTGGTGAATTTGGCCACTCTCAAGAGAAGCAATTTCTTTTCAGACAATATAAGATAAAGCCATCCAATTACAGTTTTGCCATATCCATTATTTGAATTATATAATAATTATACTTTTTCATTTTTTTGGGCAAATTAAAAAAAACAACGGAAATTCAAAAGAAATAGGTCTGGAATTGCGCTGTTCTGTTTTGCAATATAATGGGAAGAGGTAAGAATAGCTAAAAATAGATGTCACATTTCTTCACCCAGTGCAGGCACCTCAACACTAATGCTGACAGCCATGTAAAAATGCATGTTCCTGTCCATTCTTTCCGCATTTTGCTCCTTGATCTGATACATTTCAAGGCTCTAACAAAATATCTGTCTTTTCTTTCTCTTTAGGCATGGCCTCTTATGTGTGTGTAGGTCCTGAGGGCTATTGGGATCCTCAAGGACCTGACTTTACCAACTGTACTTCCCCCTGGGTCAACCTCATCAGTCAGAAGGTATCAATCTGCATGATGTCATGGTTGAGAATGTATTCTACGCCTATTTTAATTGTAAATGTTGTTACCCCAATCACAAAATGTTATACACTTCATTTAAAAAATTGTAGGAAAAAAACCCCTAAACATTAAGATAGGCTAAAGACTGATAGATTTTGTATGATGTTTTGTTTTTTTAAAGTTACTCTCTGCTTCTTAGTTTTCTACTTATTACTTACATTAATTATTACCGTGTGATAAACTACTAACTGCCTTTCCTGTTTTTTGTATGGCTATGCAGTCTCCCACACTTTTGTTTGTTGTAACATTGATTCGTGTTGTCATCAGTTACTCTTATGGGTACCCGCTTGGTGTGAAGGGAACATACAAAGTAGGAATTTCATTGCATTGTATAAATCACCACATTCTAAGAACGTTCATGGCAATAAACATCTTGAACCTTGAATCCTTTGAAATTCATGATGCACCATTTTTTTGCACCATTGAGCCCATTAAGTACTGACTAAGTCACATTTCCACATGACATTTGAATATTAGTTGTAGTCAGAAGAGTTTAGATTTTGGGGGCCTTTCTCTATTGTTCTCTGTCTCTTCTTAATGGTCAATTAATGCCATTGATTACCTGCAGGCCTTAGTTTCGATATGTTTACCTGTGTGCATTAGTGTAAGTGCACAAGTTTGCCCGCTCATCAGTCTGTCTGCCCAATTGTCTGCATGTGTGTGTGTGCATGTGTGTCCAATGTGGGTGGTTAAGCAAGTGAAAACAAATACCATAGCACTATACTCTAAAAGACTGCTTTGGGTAACAGCTAATCCAGCCCACTTTCATCCTCTGGCATGATGCAGCAGGTATTGGCAGTCCTTGTTTCTCAAGCACAAACTATTTGAATGTCTACCACTGCAGGCAAGTTATTATGCAAAGCCTTGTATAAAAGCTTTAGTGTTTAAATCTGTAATAGAGTCAAATTTAAAAAAAGGTGAAGGTTACTGCAAGTGAGGAGTGGGGTTCCAGGTTATGAATTGTAGACTATGTTGAAACTGTTCTCCCCTTAAACTCATAGGACCCTGAGGCATGCGTGTCATTACACTTATGATCGACTCAGTGGCACAAATCTCGGGCCATTAAACAAACGGCAGTTTGGCGATATGGCTAGTGAAGGACTGCTGGGGAAAAAAAATAGACAGGAGAGAAATTATCAGGTACATTTATGTGCAGAGCAGTGCTATTTGTGTGCCATAAACCAGTGGCACAGGTTAGTGTTTGGAAAATCACAGCTTAAAAATTGTTGCTGAGCTTGCAACTGATGCTATTATTCCTTCCCATGTTGAGGAATAACTAATAATCACCGATAATGTACAACACAGCTTGTTAAATTTACAATAAATAAAGTATTAGTAGTGCAGTGTGGCTGTTGATATTTGGAGCAAAAACAAGGAAATAGAAATAATGATTTCATTATCAAAACTTACCATAATATTTTTTTGTTTTCAAGCAGTTGAACATCAGGAATTCCAAGATTTTAGGCCTTCAATAAGATTAAAAAAATCAAACAATATGAATGTCAGCTGTTGTCAGTTTTCAAAATGAAATTGTAGACATAAGAAATTTGAAAACCTTTATCGTCATGGTAAAGTACAACATAACGAAATTAAGGAAATCACACGTCCTGAATTGACACAACCAATATTTCATCCGAAATTGGAAAAGAGAAAAAGATTTTTTGGGTGAAATCCAAATGAGATGTGGAACCATACATTTTTTCCCCCCAACACAATATTGTTTACTTTTTGGTTTGTTAGTATTGGTTTTACACTCAATTTAAGTCCTACACTTTACTTGTTGCTATACATTTTAAAATCGTCTTATGAAGTCCAACCTGTCTGTTAACAGGAATACACATTTGACACTTAGACCACTGTGCACATAGTTTTAAGAAAAGCCACCAAATGCAAGGCACATTTTGATCAGATCGTTCAGAACACTTGCTGATGTAATTTAGGGCCTTTTTCTATCACAGAGGCAAAAGTAAGTGCAGTGCGTTGACTGAATGAAGATGAAATAATATCACGGTTCTGTGAACCTCAGATAACTAGGGGTGGGACAGTGATGACCATGGTAGGGGCTCAAGTTAAACCAGATGTCTAATCACCATTTTCCATGAGAGTTAGTCGAAACAAACTCATCCTTTCCGTTTCCGATTACAAGGGCAATGCAAGAATGATGGAAAAAAATGCAGATGAGTGGAGTGAGCAGAATAATTAACTTTCATTTGCTAATAGAAGGAGGAAGAGATCAAATCACAAGTGGTCACTTGAGACTCGCAGCAAGATGCATGTTAATGCCTGATGTGTGCTGACTTACAGTTGTCCACTTGTAATTACGTAATTCAAGACACATTCGAATTCTAATTGTAATGATGGATATAGTTCATTTATATTCAGGTCTAACGTTTTCAATGTAGCACAGCTAATTACTGGATGGTTTGGGAAACTCATTGAGGCAGAAACAATCTGAGAATAAAAAAGAAAATGAAGTTATATTAGATATGAAGATAAACATGAAAGGAGAGCTGCATCTTGAAAGTTCTCAGTTTAAACAAGAACGAGCAGGGAAAAGAAAAACACGAAAAATCTCTTTGAAACACATCCACCATGGCATACAACTTTGTGAAGACCAATTTAAGCACTATCGTTGGCTCAGTCTTAAAACTCTAAGGCAGAGAACAAAGGTAATACCAGAGTAATTCAGGATCACGCTATCTTAGTTGCTCTCATTGCATTTTTGTCAACGAATGTAAGATGATAAAAAAATAAAATAAAAAAAAAAAAACATATGTAATTTAACCTATGAACAGCATCAGACTGATGCTGACATCTCATAATTTTTGCACAGCATTGCTTGTTCACAAACTTGGAAACAAGACCCCCTACTTTTACGCAATACTCAATTGTTGAGACATATCCAGGAATGATATACTCATACTACACTGACATTCATGACTTTGTAAATTACTCAAAAGCAATTAATTGCTAGTGCACACGGATTGGCCAATTTATTTTATTGTTTTGAAAGTAGTGCTAAAAAATTAAAGACCAGGTCTTCACTTTATTGCCCCCTTGTTGGTTAGCAACTTTTATTTATTGTGACATTAAAACCTGGATAAAGAGCAAGTGGTTTGTGCCACGTCTCATGAACCAATACACATATGAGATCAAAACAAACTGTGTTTCATTGTTGCTTTCGAGATACAGTGTGTAAATATATATTTACACCATTAAGTGTTGGTCTAACTACTAGTATGTTAACTTGACTGGTTGAGATTGTCCAAATAGTCTTTTAACCATTACCTGGAGGTACAATGTTAGAGGAAGACTAATCTTCAGGTTTCAAATTTCTCAGCAGCATTCAAGCAGAAGAAACCATAACATGCAGTTTGATAGATTCAATACACCTGCTAAACCGAGGCTTTGGAATTGCTTACTTTATTCCCTTAAAGGAATGACACAAAAGTTAAATATAGATTGAAAGTTACATTTCAGCACTACATTTAATGACAATGTGATATGTTTCCAATAGCCCCCAAAAATTAGGTCATCTTTGGACAAATAAATTAGCGGGGGCAATTTCAGATGGTCCCACGCAGTGGCTGGTGGTCTGTTTGAAATGTGGCAAATTACAGATAGAGCTAAATGAAGCCAACAGAATACAACTTCTGAGTTTATTAACATCAATTCATACTGAAGTCACACCCAAATAATTCAAGCTACATCTGCATTCGATATTTTAAACAGTTGATTGCGATTAAAGTGTTAGTCATAGTAGTAGTAGTAGTAGTAGTGGTAGCGGAAGTATTTATTTTTTTGTTTATCTATATTTAATTTTATTGCATTTAATTTCTTATTAGAAAAGTTAATCACATCTTCCACTCCAATCATTCAATCTTTATTTATGTCAGAGCTGAAATTGTACATTCTGTGTACTCCCTCTTAAAATGAGGAATAACTAGTGTCTCTAGGAAAGGTGCTATTTGAGGTAACATAGCTGGGGTCACTGGACTGTAAATTTCTCCAGAACCAAAATAGAGCAGCTCAGAGCAGCTAATGGAAGCCTAAACATTGATGGAATCCAGGATTGGTTATATCACTAGAATACCAACAGTCTCTGAAGTCACTGTTTTTCCATTTAATGGCTGTAAATTTAAGAAAAGAAGAGAAAAAAAACAACAGCAGTTTAGTATTATGTTTCAGTGTGTTGTTTTTTTGCTTTTTTCTGTTTGTTATTTTGTATTGTTTTCCTTTTTTATTCGAATTTTTGTTTAGTATTTGTTTTCGGTAGGTTCTCATCAAATCTGGAGGTTAAAAAAAAACATTACACAGGCTTCAAAATCCAATTAAAATTGAATATGCGAATGGCTCTATCTCATCTTTATGACAGAACCCTGTTGCCTCAAGCTGCAGGGTACCCCATTAGTTTCATAAAGGTGGAGAAAATCCCTCAATGGTTCATTCCATAATTGCTTTGGGATATAATAACGGATTCACTCTACACTGAGCAGAGTACCTCACACATTAGGGTTGTTCATTACAGCTAATGTTAAAAACAAAATAATATTCATTTTAGGGATATATACACGAGTGTATTTCAGTTTTTGTGCAGGCAAAGAATTAAAAAACTTCATGTTTCTAAGTAAATTATTATGCAAAGATTTCACCAGTTGTTAATGGTTATAGAGGGATATCTCTCATATTTGCCTAAACAGTAATTGACAGATAATATGACAATGTTATTCAGCCTTTGTGTGTTTCTCTTTTTTATGCAGCTGAAAGCTGGTGAGACAGCTGCAGTCATTGCCAGAGAGCTGGCAGAGCAAACCAAAAGTAATCTCCAGGCGGGGGACATCACCTACACAGTTAAAGCAATGGTTCAGCTGGTAGATCTTCTAGATGTGCAGCTGCGGAACCTCACACCAGGCGGCAAAGACAGTGCAGCACGAAGCCTGAACAAGGTACTTAAAGATACCTGCACTACAAGTGCTATCGCCTCTCTTTACTTCCTTCTTTAGAATAAACCTTTCCACTTTGTCTGTATTATCGTCATGGTTCCCAATCATTACTAAATCTTTAAATACCTGCCGAAATAAAATCAAACCATACCAAAGTCTGACAAGTGCAGTACATTCCCTTCTAGTGATGTGCTATGTGGCTCAGGCTCAGATGAAACGATATCCAGTATTTTCTTCTGGTCTGCATACTAAAAATGGAACTTTAAATCTAGAGGATTGCTGAGACACATTTCTTGCTCGAGTATCATGTATTATGCTATCAAGTTCACTTTGATGTAGTTAAAAGATGTTATCCCATATGACATGCACTACACTTGCACCATTTGATTTCTGCTAATGGGACAGGGTGAAATTTCAGAAGGTATGATCTAAATGTTATTGTTGGAGTGGAAGAGTTAATTTTTGCCGAGCCTGACGGTTATGCATTTATTCCCCAACTCACTGCAGAGCACAATAAGGGGTACTCAGGCAAAGCTCGCTTAAAATAATTCTTTCTCACTGTTGAGCAGCCAACGGAGGAGCAAACATCAGTGAAATTCAAAATGTCAGTTGTTAATTTGTTGGAACGGCTTCAGTTGGAGATGAACACGAACACCTGTTCTCAGATAGCTTTTTCGAGACGTTTTTTATTTCATTGCCACAACATACACAGATGTCCCCATTGAGATTTTAGTGCCAGTTTTCTCCAGTGGAGAGGGAGGCAGTAAAGACGGCCAAAAGGCCTCCGTGTGTGATGAACAAATTCACTTTGAGTAGCAACTGGAGTTTATACTACCTCTTGGAAAATAAATTAAATTAGATTAAAAAAATCATAAAACACAACATCAAGTCAGAGATAACTGCTGTGCTCAAAATTACTGCTGTTCTCGTCAGTTTTTCCTTATGATGAGCAAATTTCAGAAAAAAATACATAAATGGGGCAAGGCACATAAAACAGCCATTTTTTTAAGGGTCACCTTAGCGCATCTGCTTGAATAAGCAAAATAGCTTTTTTTTTCATGTAAGCACAAGGGCAGCGTTAAAGAAAATCTAGTGCTCTCGCTTTGTCTTACATTCATCATTCTCAGTGAGACTTCCCCAAGGAACTACTAGAGCCCACTGAACTCTTCCGCCATGCTCTGGCAGTGGCTGATGTTTACTTCCCGAGTTCAATCATTTTGACACAATCTGCAAGGAGCTTAGCGAATTGCAGATTCTTTTTTTCTTTTTGTGATAGTCATGCAAAATTCGCTCTGCCAGCAGACAATGAAAGGACTGAGTTGGCAAATGGTGAGATCAGTGTCGTTTTCATGATCAAAGGGTTGCTGGCTAACGCTCCAGACGGGACCATTTCCAGTAGAGTGGGCTGTGATGTAAAGCAAGAGGCTCCTTTATGGGGAAAAAGAAGTCTTTGGACTTCATCTGCATGGGATTTTGCATTGTACTGTGTTGCTCCACTGAGCTCTTTTGGCTACCTTGCTTGTATCAGAACTCAATTAAAAATCATTCACTTGCTATGCAGTGCCAATTGCACATCTTTGAGCTGTAGCTTCCTATCAACTTTATCAGGTACACCGAATTGTTGTGAGCATCAACTCTCTGTCCACTGTGGGGGGCTGAAAAAAAGATCAGTTTCAGTGTCAAGACAGAAACGCTTCTAGTGAAAAAATAAAAAAAGAAGATCTTGAAAGTTTCAAATCACATTCAAGAGTAACAGTGTGGCATCTAATGCTCCAAATGATGTTACATGTTACATTAAGTGCCAATCTTCACTTTTTTTGTTTTTTTCAGAGGTAGGGTACATTGTATTGCTTTTCATAGAGTCCAAAGTTAAAAGTCTATATATGTTTTTGTAAGGTACAATGTTTCACTTTCTACCATATGTGCTTCAAGTGGAGCTCTTACATCAGGAAGAGATGTTGAAGTTGTCGGACTGTCCTAATGAATTAATGTTCTTTTTCTGCCTTTCCTTTTTTTTCCTTTCTGGGTTGCAGCTGCAGAAAAGAGAGCGTTCTTGCCGGTTTTATGTGCAGGTATTTGGACAACAGTATTCCCCATCCCCAATGTAATGGAAATTGTGATGAAACTTTCATTTTCCATATAAAATGAAGTTTGACCTTTTCATTGAGACATAATGAAATGAAAAAGACAAAAAATAAAGAAAAATACACAGTTTAAATCATGATACCTACGTATGTTGCCAAATCAAAGGGTCAAATTTCATACATCCATGAAAGTATGTCATCCGCCACCCAAAACCCTTAATTCTATGCTTCAGGTCATGTTTTTGCATGTACGCATGTGCTGTTATCATGTGATGAATATCCAATATCACATTCTTTGCTTTTTAATGTCATTTATCAATTGCATAGAGCTGTTGAATTAGCACTTTCAATCTCACATCTGTGTTGCTTCCCAGTAATATGTCCGACTTAATTAGTGAGGATCAATCAAATGTAAATCACTCTATGAATACAAGTCTCCTATGTTTATCAGCTAATGCTCAAGAACCTTGGAAGTGACCTAATTATATGAGTATGTCAACTTTTAACTACAGTATGTCAGCTGAAGTCCTGACATGTTATGCTTTTCCCTGATGCATAATACATGTGTCCTAATTTGGGAGTGTCTAAAGCTTCACTGAGCTTTCTCGAACTCTTTAGAGGTTTTGTTTTTCCTTGGTTGACATATAAGCTGTCATCAGGATTATTTTCACAGCTACTTTAAGATGCTTAGCTTTTTCTTTATTCAAGTACATAGACAGGAGAGCCAGATGTTGGGCTGTATGTATGTATGTTCAGCTGAAGCCAGGAACAACATCATATAATCATCTCAGGGATACAAAGTTGTATGTGATTTTGACATCCATTTGACCCCCATTAGCAATGAATACTAGAAAAGACTATATGAATCCAGTCGTAGTTGATAGTAGTCAAAGTTTGATATAACTGAGCACAATATGACAGGGATTTTTGTTCTGATGATCATAGACAATGTGTACTATTTTTGATTAAATTCCAAAGGCACTGCCTGTTAAATGCTGGATATCTAAGTTTAGTTCTGTCTGAAATTTCAACTTAGTGAGTGTTGTACTTGCTACGGTTAAGTAAAATGTTTTGGGTTTTTTGTGGCTTCTTCTTTGAACACTTAAATACCTATATGTGTGTATTCACATTTCTGTTTTAACAATTTAATTCCTTGGTTGGAAAAGTTGTTCTTTAAATGCAGTGTAGTTATTTAGCTGTAGACTAATACTTTTTGTCAGTGGACACACTTTGCCTAATAATCTCAACAAAACTACCCTTGCTACATTCATTATGTGGCAAAAGTGTACCAAATACTCCATTATGAATTCTGTTAATCAACAATTTCTGCCAAATCCTTTGGGAAAGGTTAATTATATTTAATAAACATTTCTTTTTTTTAATTTGAAGCAATGACTTGGTTTTGCCATTAAGCTGAAAATATTTACATAGATTCAAAGAGTAACTTCCAGTGACTGCAGCAGAGTTATTTGTTAATGCATGATTGCTGGTGGGATGTTGTTTACATGCACAAAAGATCTCTCATGTCACTGCCCTATAATAAAGGACCTCATATTGGCCTTATAGTGCACATTTTGCCTACTTTTAATCATGAAAGCTAATGCAAATTCACTCTAAAGATATCAATGAAATTAGACTGGTGTTGCTACAATAAAAATACTTTCAACCTCCTCTCCCTTGTCCCCAAGGTTTTATGAAAATAAAGTGGCAGTTTTCTACACTCTAGTGTTGTCTTCAGCCTGTGAATGACCCCTTAAGTTTTTATTCTATCTTATTTCTATTTATTTTTAATGAGTTTAGGCTCCCATGAATGACTTTTGTTTTATAGTGAACAGGGAACCAAGTGTGTTGAATCTAAAAGAAAAAAAATATTCTCTCGGTCTGTCTTTGAATTTGCTCAGCTTATCCTCCATTTTCTCAGCCAGGGAAACAGACATATACAAGTTCATCTTGGCACATTTAATCATAGGAAAACAGGACCACTTATTCTATGTCTTCATTACAAACTACTGGTCCTTATTGTGTCAGCACTGGTAATGGTGAGACTGTGCAGCTTGTTCATGATGGAGTTTCAGCATTTATTGGTTTCTGAAAGACTAAACCCCCGCCACAACAGACATCACAAAGTACAGTCCCTATCTCATGTGAGATTTGGGTGTTGCATTTACATGAACAGGAGCCAGGTTTTCATTTTGTTTTCAGAACATTCTTTCAATCATTTGTCTTGTAGCTACATACACATCTTTTATTTTTTGATAACACTAAACAGCCAGAATGAAAGGAAAGGTGTACAAAACAGTGGTGGGACCAGTGATGCTGTATGGTTTGGAGACAGTGGCATTGAAAAAAAGACAGGAGGCAGAGCTGGAGGTGGCAGAGATGAAGATGTTGAGGTTCTCTTTAGGAGTAGCAAGTAACAAAGACCCTGAATGGGACTTAATGGCTTCCCTGAAGGGAAAAGCCGAAGAAGAAGACTAAACAACATAGACTAAACACCATAGACAAGAAGACGATTGAACATCATAGACTTGCATGCCCTTTTTATACTAAACTTTTTCAAGAAATGCTTTAATTCCTGAAAAAGAATAATGGAATGAAAATTACCTGGATTTAGATAATATGAAAAAAAAAATGCATAGAATGCTATGAATCTTTTCATATCTTCTTCCTCTTTTCCTTTCATCTTTTCCCTTCGGGGGTCACCACAGCAAATCAACCTTCTCCATCCAACCCTATTCTCTGTATCGTCATCTCTCACAACAACTACCTTCATATCCTCTCTCACTATGTTTATAAATCTTCTCTTCGGTCTTCATCTAGACCTCCTGCCTGGCATCTCCAATTCCAGCATCCGTCTACCAATATATTCTCCATCCCTCCTCTGTATATGATCGAACCATCTCGTTCTGGCTTCTCCAAAACACCTCACATGTGCTGTCCCCCTGATGGACTCATTTCTGATCCTATCCATCCTCATCACTCCCAAAGAGAACCTCAACATCTTCATCTCTGCTACCTCCAGCTCTGCCTCCAGTCTTTTGTTCAGTGCCACTCTCCAAATCATACAGCATCGCTGGTCTCACCACTGTTTTGTACACCTTTCCTTTCATTTTAGGTGATATTCTTCTATCGCAAAGAACCCCTGGAACTTTTCTCACCCATTCAACCTGTTTCTTTACCTCTTCTATGAATCTTTTCATGTATTACAGTAACATTTTAACACAATGATAAGGATGGATAGGATCAGGAATGAGTCCATCAGGGGGACAGCACATGCAAGATGTTTTGGAGAGAAGGTCAGAGAAGCCAGACTGAGATAGTTTGGTCATGTACAGAGGAGGGATAGGGACTATATTGGATATTTCGAATCTTTGCATCCGTCACGAAATGGGAAACATAAAGGTATCAGAAGGCATAAGAATCAAATCTGCATAAAATAAATTAAGTTGCATTCTAATAACTTCCATGTACACAGGTTTCTCTGACTGTAATCTCCGTCAGAACCTAATCGAATGTAGTTTATCAACTGAAAAATAAAGTATGTAAGCGGCTGTAATGTAAACGTTTTTTTTCTTCCTTCATTTATGACATCAGACTTCCAGATGGATCATAAAATAATCAGGCTTCCACATTCCACAAGAAATATTACAAAACCTGAATTAGGAGCTGCTTAACCACAGCACAGAATGGCTTAGCTTACAATTCTGCCTCAACGAAACATCCATTCAAAAGCTGCACAACATCCAAAAAAGCCATTTACTTCCCACTCACAGCACCCCTAAGTGCCCTATGGCCTATCCGAGCACCCTCAGAAGACCCTCTAATGCTTTATACACAGCAGTTTTGACCATATTCTAAGGAAATGTTGAGTGGGATGGCAATCCTTTATGGTGCAGCATTTCAGTCTGGCAGCTACAAGCACATTTCTTAAAATCACACTATAGTAAGGAACAACCACGGTCCACTGACTGAGTAGGCCATTGAAGGAATAAAGACTCATGAATAAGAATGCAGCAAAGGGCAAGTGAGAGGTCTCTCACTGTGTAATATTGACATGCCTCCCCAGTGAGAAAATAGTCCAGCATAATTAGCTTTCACTAGCAAGTCTGTGGCTAGCAGGAGACAACACCCAAGACACAAATGGAGCCCTTGAGAGTGAGAGGTATGTGCCATTGAGAGTATGTCTCAACCAGACAGGGCAAATTTATGGACAAGCAATTCTCTTTGTTTCATCTCTGTATCCTAACTTAATTTTCTCTCCCCAAAACAATGTTTCATAGAATTAAAACATTAAAATTAAATTTCTCCTGTACTGGATTTGGACAAAAAAATGAAATAAACAAAAAGTGATGATGCAACCAGGCCAACAAGTTGAATGTAACTGTTGCAATAAAACTAATTTTAGATTCCAGCATTTTTAATTTGACAGTTTGGTTTGTTTTGATTTTTCTAAAAAACAATTAAATATAACTTTTTAAACTTTAATTTCTGTATTTAATCATAAATGAAGCTCACATCATGCATAGGCTGTATTTTCAAACAAACCGTAACAAAATCGATGCTATGATGCACTTTCAAAATGTTAAAGATGCAAAAATATAAAAAGGGAACACAGAGAGAAATCCTGCTTTGCGGGATTAATTTCCTCAATGAAGACTTTTGTCATAAAAATGAACAGTTGGCCTTCTGCTGTACTTGACCTATCTGACACCTAACTCATAACAGACTTGACAGCTAAAACCTTCAGGTCTCGACAGTGAAAAGCAAAATCAATTCCTGTAAATGGTGTTTTTGTCAGTCACGACAAGAAAAAAGGATCAAAAGTTACATTTATCTTTTGCTATGAACTCAAAATACAGAGTCAAGCACTTTATCTAAGGTCCCAAAACCACAAATGTCATTACGTAAATATAAATTGCTTGGTTTATTTTGACTTCCAAGAAAGAAAAGGAAAAAGAAACATTGAAATGATAAAAAGAAAAAAAAACTTCTCAGTAATCTGATAGTTTTCTGTGCATTCTTATGAAGTTTTGTGTTCATGCAGGAATGATGACTACCAAATCTTTCTTAATGGAATTTATCACATCATCCCCAAAAAATTTTACTGGTCAAAAGCTCACCTAAACTCAAGAGCGGTTTTGTCAAATTTAAACAGTAAATAAAACACAACTCTTTTCTTATCTTAAAATTATAAATTATGTCTATAATCAGACGACATTCCAAATAGGCATTCAGCCTAACTTACACAGCATCGGCTTGTATATTGTTACCCGCTTTGCAGCTCTCAACTAAACCACACAGAGATTTTGGAATGTGTCTCCACATTCATGTCAAGTATTAGCCCTTTAGATAAAGAAAAAAAGGTGCTGTGACAAAGACACCGTGAAAAAGAGAAACATTAGACGAAATAAAAGAGACAGTCACTGTAGAAATAAGTGCTAAGGAGAGCAAAGGGATTCTGAGTCAAACTGTAATTGAGAAGACAAGGGAAAAGACATGGAGAGGGGAAAATAGCAGTATTAAGAGAGGTACAAAGTCTCTTAGTAATGTTGGGCTGATTGACGACAAGAGGCTTCCCAGCTCCGCAGTTTGAGCCATCCATCACTTTGGTGGCTTTGCAGCACCTCATCAGTGCCTAAACCTTTGAAGATGTGTAATTTTCAAGCAATGTTCAATCCCTACCAAGCCAAATGACAAATAATCGTCTTCGCATTGACAGAGTAAAAAAACAGAGTAATCAAACATTTTTCAATATCAAGGAAAAATATTAGAACTGCAGAGCAGCAGAAAATAGAAAATATGTGACCTTTTACAGTCAAACTTGAAAGCCCAACAACAAGCAGCACTGTGACTTGTGATGACAATCAAAAAACGGTGAAGACATATTTACGAAACTTATTAAACATACAATTCAATCAGAAAATACAAGATTGGAAAAAAATGGTTCACAAAAGTTATTTTAGAAGCTATGAATTATTGAAGGTCGCTTCATAAAAACACATCCACACATCGAAAGCTATACACTTTCAATACCTGACTGACACGGGTCTACTGAAGCCATAATGACTAAGAGATTGGCTCACTGGCATTTAAAAAAAAAAAAAAAAAAAAAAAAAAAAAAAAAAGAAAATACAAGGAAAAAAAATAAAAAAAAAAAAAAA
>CAAKHD010014032.1:63688-74510 GCA_901007705.1 Fistularia tabacaria
AGGTCGCTTCAAAAAAACAACTCCCCCCAACGAAAAGTATACCCTTTCAATACCTGACCGACACGGGTCTACTGAAGCCAAAAAAAAAAAAAATTGGCTCACTGGCATTTAAAAAAAAAAAAAAAAAAAAAAAGACATGAAGGTAAATTGCAGGGGACCAACTTTAAACAAAATCCCATAGTCCAAACTCTGTCCTAACCCACTCTGACCCAACCAACTACTACCACATATCAAAATTGCTAGAAGGATTGTGTTACATCAACCAGTAAAACAGACTATGAATAAACATCAGGTCTTGCAACAGGGGTTAATCCAATTTTCATTATTGTGCAGTGCAATAGCAGAATATAAAACTAAATGATATGGGGATAAATGATCATATTCCTGGCCAGGTCATATATTTTAATACATGTACATTTTTAAAAGCTCTGCATATCACAATGCTGATTGACAAAACCTGCTACCCCCAAAGGAGTGCAGACTCTCCTCATCATATACAATAAAAATGCTTTTATGCTTTATATTAGATACATTTAGGATAAAGTGAAAGTTCTGCATTTACAGCACAACAATGCAACAATAACTTTTGGTGACGTACAATATGCCATATTTGCAGCAATGGCGCAGCTGTTACTAAAAAATACAAATGGATCATTAGTCTAAAGCATGCATGGATGGCTATGTCCACGGAACATTATGGATTTTTCCCCCCTTGAAGGTTAATTTTCCTCTTTTAAATTCAATCAAAAACGATGCACATAATTCTGCAGCATAACATTAAAATGCAATTTAAATGCATTTTTGGAGATTATGAATAACCTAATAGCCTTACCAGAAGAGTTCAAGGGATGACTCATGTAGTTTTTTTCCCCCGACAACCCTGTTTTTTTTGAATGAGGATATGAAGAGAGGCCTTGTGAAAAAAACAGATTGTTCGGTGATTTGTAATTGGGGGCATTTTGAAATTGTCATAAGAATTTTAACTTCTAACAATGGAGTGCTCATAAATCAACCCTCCACTCTGCTAAATTTAAGTGTTTGTATTACATGAACTTGTAGGATCCAAAGTCTGGCAGTGTGACTATTCATTCAATGCAAATTCAAATTGTGACAATCTCTACTTCATTGTACACCAGTTAGAAGGCACTGGGTGTGACTTGCATCAAACCTCCCCCTTATGTGATTTAATGTGATACTATTTTTCTCTCACATATATATATTTATATATATACATACAAACATAAATATATATATGTGTGTGTGTGTGTGTGTGTGTGTGTGTGTGTGTGTGTGTGTGTGTCTGTTTGCTCTTGCTGTGGCAAAAACACAAAGTGTGGCTTGAGCCTAACAATATAAATGGGCCTCAGCTGAATCTTAATGTGAACACTGGATCAACATAGCAACCACTTTTTTTTAAAAAAAGGTGGTAAATATGAGGCCCAAATATAAACTGGAAAATTTTAAGACCAATCACAAATAAATGAAAGTAAAACGGATTACATTGCCATGGATGGTTTGGTTCGTCTGATTGTGAACCTAACAGGCTGACTGTGACTGTTCATTGCATGGAGCAAACATTTCTGGTATATTCCTGAAAATTTCTGTATCAAACCTGCTGAGTTCAAGAAGTACCTTCGACTGCAAATGAATATGCTTGAAATAATGTGCATGGTGGTGCTGTTGTTAGTGCTTCAGCCTCACAGCATGAAGAACCTTTCTATGTGGAGTTAGCATGTTCCCCCGTGTCTGTGTGGGTTTCCTCCAGTTTCCTCCAACAATCTAAAAACATGCAGCACGTTAATTGGAAAATTGGGAAAACTGCCCAGAAGGAGAGAGTGAATGATTGTTTTTCTGTATATGTGGCCCTGCGATTGACTGGCGACCAGTCCAGGGTGTACCCCGCCTCTCGCCTGATGGCAGCTGGGATAGGCTCCAGCATCTCCTGCAACCCTATGGAGGATAAGCGGCCGACGATGGATGGAGGGATGAGTCAAACAAAGTGAATTTTTGATAGTGAGGTAGGTAAGCTCCACTGGGTTCAAATCAATAGAACAGTTAAGCCTGTTAAATTTACAGAGCTTCCAGCAGACAGTTCTGTGTGATGACTCTTTATGATCTTTTCAGGTCAGATGCTCTTTTTAATAAAGTACTCTCTCTTGACTTTGTCAGATGTTAATCAGAAGAATGCCTTCAGAGGAAAGTATTATGACATAGTGACGAATAAGGAGATGTGAGAGTCACACAAAGATTTGTTATTCATTCTGAAAATGAGTAATGAATCAGCATGAACAGATGCTTTGTTTTCCTTTTCATGTTGCTTCATCTTAAAGGAGACACAATGACCAGACAGCAAAATTGTCAGATGTTAGATGAAGTGTAGAAGTTCCAAACTCCTTCAATGTTTGAGAAATAAGTAAATGAGGACCCAGTGCTTCAGGCCGAAGGAGAGAGATTGAGTAGTAGGCATCAAATGTGTTTGTTGCCTCTTTTCACCTGCCAATTAAACAGGAGGCAACACCAGAAAAAAATGGACAAAAGACTCTTATGGAGAGCAAAGAAGGGCCAATATCAGATGAGGAAAAGAAAAATCCTACTTGGCCCTTTGCACTCTGACTAACCACCCGCTCCTGTCTGAATTAGCCCTTCCTTTACTGTCTGGACTCATCCAAGTGAAACTCAACCCCCTAAGCTGACAAATGGACTAAGTCCTCCCACTTACTTTTTTAACACATTATAAAACTTAATTTATAGTCAGCCACAACAGTACCAGCTGTAAATTTGACACAAAAGGAACCTATTACCAGATGGACACATCCTGAGGGCAATATGAAGGGAGCTCTGAATAACAACAGCACTGAAAACTCCAGAACTTCTGGCTTCTTTAGCAATGAACTCAACTTGTATAGGCATAATAAAGTCTTTGGGGCATTCATTTGAGAATCAAACCGCTACGGTTGATTCAAACCTCTAACTTGGTTGGATTCAATACGCTCCCCTTTTATCTCTATTTCCTGAGAGATACCAATCCGCTTTGTACAGGCTCATGTCCTTCAACATTTCCCATTTGCCAGCCCTGGTTTTCTTTTCTGTCTTATCGTCGTCGTGTCATATGGATGTATCAGGAGACTGCAGGTTGACTGGAAAGGCTGCCCGGTTGAAATTTACAACAACTAATAGGCCAAAATTGAATGAGGCAGGTTCTTATCAAAGACAGTTATAGACCGGGGGAAGGCAGGAAGCGAGAAAAAATTAGAAAGGACAATAGATTCAGGTGATGTCATGTAAATACAGCAAAGGAAATACTATACTACACTGTGTAAAAAAAGAAATGTTTTATTTCAAAAGTTCTTTATGGAAAGACAGCTAGAGGCTTGAGGAAAAAAAAAAAAAACGGTAACAGATGGAAACTTGGCTTAATAGTCCCACAGCAGTCAAGAGAAATGTTATGTTTATCAGTTTTCATGTTTAGAAATAATACTCCTCTTTATCATCATGTTGTGCCAGAGCAATTACTAATACCCTTTGCATATTAATGTTGGCTGCAAAGGAGTCCCCCATTTATTTGGTCATATTATTACAACAGGCAGTTGCTCCATGCCGTGCTCATCGCTTATGTTTTTGTTCAGTAATTGTTAGTTCCTCAGCAAACAACTGTATCATGCAAAAAGAGCTTCCAACCCTGAGAAAGCCAGAGAAACCAACAGGTCCAAAACAATATAAAACAAAAAAAAAAAGCTCAAAGTCTGCTGCATGACTTGTTTTGAAATATTACCTCATAATAGTCTACGATGTTTAATACAATGATTAAAATGTATATATTTACATTTGTATCTTATATACGTGTCTGGGATGGCCAGTTGGTTGAAAAATCAGAAAGATAAAAGTAAGTGGATCCCTCCATTTAATTTTTACAAACCTCCTTTTATTGCAATGTGCCTAATAAAGCATATACTATACAGCAGCACAGTTTGATATCTGTACTTAACAACTTTAGTCTTACATTACTTTATCTGCCATGCTTCTGTTGGTAATTTAAATATCCCACTGCAAAAATAAGGGACGGCACTTGTGGGGGCGCTTTGGGTTTCATGCATGAACAATGCTGATGGCATGATAGCTCTCGAAACATAGGTGATGACTGCCAATTTTCTTTTACATGACAATCTCAGACATTTCAGATTGGGTCAGCCTCTGAAAATGCAAAGATAGGAGAAAGGGGAGTCAGCATGCAGCTGCAAAAAATGTATTTTATGTGTTCTTTCACAACTGAATATTATTATTAATATTATTATACTATTATTATAGTATGCGTGGAGCAACAACCCTAATTAGAAAAAATGATTTAAATGAGTAGGTCACTTTATCATTTTATGGCCACAAGTTGTAGATAACGTTGTCACTTGCACCAGTGTTTCTGAGGTAAATATAAATTTCTGTGTAGGCCCCAGTTAGTTTATTTTAAGAAAGCCCTTTCTATAAATCCACATGAAGCTGGCCAAATAGGAAAATGCTCACAACTTATACAGGGGGCTTCTTTACTCTGGATCAGAACAAAATTAGTTAAACACATTAAACAACAGTGCAATTGACTGTGATTCAGCCTTTCTGGAATGACTGCAGCCTAAATTACTCAGGATCACCAAAAAATCCTTTTACACAGCTTTATCAAAGTCCCTGTTGTTGAACTTCTCTAATGCCTTGCTTTTATGTCTAAAACACACCATGAGTGGAAAGACGTCTTTGTTGAGAAAGAACAACAGAGGCCAAAGCACAATCAGAGCTGTACTGACGTGTGTATGGAAAAGAGTGTACATGACACACTCGAAGATGCCACATAATGTCTAATTGCTATCCATATTTGATCAACTACTAAATAAGACTCCATTGAGGAGTGATCTTAAACGTGAAACCATTGCACATAAAGGCTATTCAACAGCCTGTGAATGAAAATAAAACAACATTATCTATAGTTTCTGAAAACATAAGTTGCTTGTTTCATTAAATTAGCTTCTTTGTTTTGTCTCATTGCATTTTGCTTCAGATGGAAATGAATCGCAATTTCTATGCCATCCTTAAGGCACCACAATAATCAACACTTGAATTCCCTCTTACTAGTGCATATTTCCAGTCTAATATCAAATGCATTAAATCAGTTCTTCTATCTAGCTATCTTTTGGCAAGAGACTTAATAAGGGCCTTTTATAAAAAGTCTAACTATTCTTTTTTCAAATAATCTCAGTGAAACTGCTGTGGCGTGTGCGATCACACACACACAGACACAAGACACGGAGAATATGAGCCAGATTGATTTGAACTCACAGGTATCTAATAACCAGAGAGCTGAAGGCATTTCAGTATATGGAAGCACTCAATTGTGTTTTCAGCATCTTTTCTGTTGTTTTGTGATTTCATTTGTAGACATGTACTATCAATAAGTAGTATTGATTTTAATTCCACGATTTTATTTAAAGATGACTTTTTTGACAGCACATTCCAATTACTCCTAATATTTTACCTCTTGATCTCTATCTCTTTCCAAATTCAGCATTGAACTCTTTGGCTTGAGATTTATACCAGGGATGCCCAAGTGAATATGGGCAAAATAAGCAAAGGGGATTTTTCAGTTAATCCTGCTCTCCTGCTAAAACAAATATCTCATTGAATCCTTCAACTCAGATATAAGGTCAAAAGCCAAGGATAATGAGAACTGGAACGTATGGGTAGGATCATCTGCAAAGGAGAGTGGATCCACCCATCTGCTCTCTGATTCTTATCCCTCAATCATTCTTGTCCCTCTCTCAGCACATGCTTTCATCTGATGGGAGGGGAGTCATTTATCTCTTGCATTCCAGCCCAAGTGTGCTGAAGTAAATAATGGCCTGGAAGCATTTGTTCCCTGCATAAATGTCATTACAAGGAAGGTTGTCAAATGTCATCTGACACAAGGCTTGCAGGTTAAAATTACAGGTTGTGCTCAGCTAGCTGTTTTAATCACCCTCAAGAGGCTCATCAGGGTGATATATTTATTATAATTTATCATTGATCTCATTTGATTAAAAAGGAAAATGTTAGTTGACAAAAAAAGTTGTGTTTTATCTTTGCTCAGTGAAATGTCAAGTGGGATGACAATGCAGTGGGAAGAGTAAATGACAGACAACAGAATAGAAGACTGTGTTGGAAACAAAACACAAAAGGGCTCGAGATACTTTTATGTGTTTTGCTGTAAGTATTCGAGTTGCACCTTCCTGACACTATTCCTCCTTCAGGGGTCATCCACAAGCCAGGCACAATGCTATCAGCTGTCCCTTAACGTGCCTGCTAAAATCTACTCAGATATAAGGTGATATATAGCTTTGATATAGCCTGTAATTACTGGCTGTGAAGGCCACACAGCCTTGGGGAAAGGGAAACAAAAAGTGGAGGCAAGAGACATTGGGGTCATGATGAGAAAAAGTTCAGTCTTATTTCAGAGCACAAGTGCCCAGCCTCTCCAGTAATTTCATCAGGGGGTTCTATGCCTATGCATGTGCTCTACACACAAAGATTCATGTGATACCCTTACTCCCCAAATATCCCATTGAACATTGTTTGCAAAATCACGTGCTGCCAAATGAGTGCAGGTAATTTAAATTACCTCAAATTGTGATGCATTAATTTCCCTTCCATCTGTTGCATGTTGAGGCTCCTTCTCATATAGAGCAAGACACCACATATACATAACATTATCCAAGAAGCAATGCCGTTCGCAGCAAAAAAAAAAAAAAAAAGAGAGAAATGGTGAATGAAAGAGAGCCATTCATTTTACCCTATCACAGCACAGTTTGACACAACTTTCATTTTGAGCACTCAGACACTTAATGGCATGATATCACTCAGGTTCAGCATGTTATTAGCTCTCATTTAAAACACTGTTATAGAACCAAACCCCTTGCTGAAGTAGCCTGGGGTACACCTTTGTAATTGGGCAAAGCCAGAGTGGGTTGCGTGCTGATATAATAGCTGAATATCAGTGAAGCAGTGCTCATCAGGGCTAAGAGGTTGAAGAGGGTGAGTTGCCTGAGTGTGTATCGACACCTCACAAGGCCTGGTGACATGACTGGGCATTTGCCCATGATGGATTTGGGCGTGGTACACAGACTAAGCCAGCAGCAGCGTGGCTCATCTTCAGACGGGATATGAATGCTAACAACTCTGCTTGCCAGTCACTACGACTTAACTGCTGCCAGCAGGACAGGCAGGTGGTACACAGGCTACAGGAAAAGGAAAGGGCAGAATCCTGCGGGAGGAAAATGCGACCACTGCATAAATAAGCGTGGTAATCAGTTCTTTACTAGATTAAGGTTTTTCTTCGATTACTACATCTTGAACACTTTATCTTTGAACAATTAAGAATGAAATTGGAGATTAAATGGATATCCTATACTTTGAATACACTTGTAATTATTTTTGGCTTTGAGAAGGGGGTAAAATCAACAGATATATAATATATGCAAAATACAATACTGCTTAAGGGCCAGGAAGGGTCACGAAAATGTGAAACCACAGAAATACAGTGACAGAAACCAGGCAGCCAGCGAAAGGCAGATTCTAGCAGGAAGAGACCCATGGTTGACTGCAGATTAAATTTCAACATACTGAAATAAAAAAAAAAATAAATAAATATAATTGTGGTACACGTTCATTTTCATTCATTCATTCATCATTTGCTTTTCATTTGGATTAACCAGAGTTGAAATGCAATATTCAGCCACCTGATAATTCATAAAGACTTAACTTTTGGATTACTAAGAAATGACAAAACAAATAATAATAATAAATAATAATCGCTTTTGTTGAAAGCACCGCAAATTTTATGCAACTTCATGCATCCCTGTACTGCACCTAGTTTTTGGTATTCAAATTAATGTAATTGCATCTCATTTGAAATCAATTTGAGTCAAAGTTTTGGATTTTTAAAACAAAATCTCCATGAAACATTGAGATCAGTTTGAAAATAAAAATAATAATAATAAGGTTTTGGTACAAATATGATAAAGACTCTTTCAATAAATTAAGAAAGCTGTTGATTGAAAAATGAATATTATGTTTTTGTATCAGACAAAGAACAAACTGATACCAAGTAAATGTCATCCCTTTCAGCCATTACTAGACCATCTTGGCAAGAGAGAAAATAATTATGATTTGGATTTTGGCAAAAAAAAAAAAGCTGTGGAAATCAGTGTGTATGCTACAAAATTTAAGAACCAAACCAATTTGTTTTGTTTTGATTTTTTCACTCAACCTGATACTAATCATAATTAACTCAATTTCCTCAGGGATTAATTCATTATCTTTGATTCTGATTCCAATAACTGAAACAGAAATAAATCATCAAATTCTTGTGCCCTTGCCTTAACCTCTGTCTTATCACAAACCTTGGAGGACTCTCTCTGTCTCTCTAAAAAAATGATGGGTCCCATGTTGCTCTTGTTTTCTTTGAACACTAATGAACTTAGATACTGATGCCTAGCAACAATGCTGGCAGCTAAACAATGAAACAGTTGGGGGCAGCATTTATTTGTTATTATTATTTGTGCTAGTAGAGTCACTTCAGCCACAAATAGATCTGAATCAACTCACTACACCAATACCTATTTACACAAAAACTTATTACTGCGACATAGCAAGTTCTTCTGTCAGATTTAAGTCTCCCTGGTTATAATCTGGGTGTATTTGTGTTTAAGCACCACTGAACACCCTGAGTTGCAGCAAGAAAGATGTCCAATTATTCTAGGTTAGTTTTATGTTCTTGACAGTAGCAGGACCCACTGATTCATTCTGAAGGGAATTTTTGAGTGGGCGGCTGCAGAACAAGGCAACCACAGTGTGCATCAATTATCCAGCAACATTACAAGCAACATCTTTTTACCATCATCTACTTTTTACACAGCTGATGATCTGAACTCTATGGCATCAAACTATAGAGGCCAAGGACAATTGTTTGATGAAGCCAAATCATCTATCAGGATTCTCAAAGGTGTTCATTCTATGTGGATGCAAAACTGAGGAAACAAAAAGAGGAGGACAAACATTAATGCAGTAGCAATTAAAATAAGCTCCATGCACTCAGACCATGTGAGGTCTGAGGGGATGGGGCGGCGTAGCGCAGGAGGTAGCGCGATCGTCTTTGGAACCAAACCTCCCTGGTTTGAGTCCCCGCTCCTCCTGGTGTGTGGAAGTATTGTTGAGCAAGACACTGAACCCCTAACTGCTCCCCTGGCGCTGGCAGACGGCAGCCAACTGCTCATGGTTCAGCCATGATGGGTTAAATGCAGAGAACGAATTTCCCCACGAGGGATTAATAAAGTATACATTATTATTATTATTATTTAGGATGTTTGACCTGAAAGGCACAAGAGGACGTACTTAGACAGATATCCCAAGAAGAGGAATTGCCCGGTTTTCAATTAAAAGTCTATAACTTCTGTAGCAGTATTGTTTACTGTTGAAATCTCTATCCTACGTCACTGAGTTTTTTTTCTCCTAAACATGGCGTATGATGTGACAATGGTCACAAATGTTAAGCTCTTTCAACAAATAAGATTTTTGGGGGAAATTTTGAATTCTGTGTCCAAAATTGATAAATAACTTTGAAACGGAACTTAAGTCTCAAGTATATGTATATTTATTGCAGTTTTAACTGTGAATTACCCTCCCTTTCTTTTTTCGTTTCTATATTTGAAGATAAAAAAATACTATAATGACTAGAAATTGTGAATAACTTAGCATTTGTGCAATAGTAATCAAAGCATTTTTTTTTTCATGACAATTTTCGTGGCAATAAACACCTTGTCATTTTACTCAAATCTCCCTTAAAATCCTTCAAAATTGTATTGTGGAAACTGGACTTGATTTCTTCCCTTGAAGCCACCTCACCTCTCAACCAAGAGCCTTCTTCAGATTAGTTCAGTTCAGTTCTTCAGAACTGAAAATGCTTTTCAGATGACAGGTGAGGCATCTCCACAAGTTGCCAGCATTAAGATTTTGGCAAGGATTAACCATGACCTTGATGACTGAGAGCCCCTATAAACATCTTCCAAAAAAATAATTAATATGGTCGTACCTTTGTGACATGATCTTGTAGGCATCTGGCAGGTAACACCGCGTGTTCTCCATCTGTGCCGGGTCTGCGTCACAAATCTTGTCATCAGTTCGGCCGTAGTTGGCACTCTCGATCATGATTACGTCAGTTCCTGGACAGCGTAGTTCAATTGTGTAGCTCTCGCATGACAGCTCCCTCCTGACCACCGCCATCGGGATGGGTTTTCTACTGAAGGCTGCAATGGAAACATGAAACTGTTATTGACACCACCTTGGTGTTCTTCAGTTTTAATGATCTGATGAATGAATCTGATGATTCCCTGGGTTTATGGAATAAAAGAAGGTGTGGGCATTGGCTTGTTTTGACGTGGAGGATAAGCACATTACAGGGGTTCTTGCAAATGCAAGTTGTGAGACAGTGAGAGACTTACACTGATCAAATATCATGAAATAAACAAGGCATTTCCATTTAGCTATGAAAAAATAAGCAGTCATTACATGCCCATTCAATGGAAAAAATAGGCGTGGATAGAAACAGCGAAAGAAAAAAGTAGAGTACATCTGATGTAAATTGTCCTAACAAGAATAAATTCAACATAAAATATATTTTGTGTGTGTGTGTGTGTGTGTGTGTGTGTGTGTGTGTGTGTGAGAGAGAGAGAGAGAGTTGTCTGGAAGATTAAAGACTCTTCAGTTCTGACTGTGGTGTGAGAGACAAAAAGCACCCTTTCACACAAAACTA
>CAAKHD010014032.1:79540-107959 GCA_901007705.1 Fistularia tabacaria
CACACACACACACACACACACACACACACACACACACACACACACACACACACAAATCCCCACCCCACATCCCCAGAAATACCACCAACATGTAGCTGCATCACTCAAGGGAGCATCTCAGCCAAGACTAATGCACCTTGGCCTCCACCTACTGTACTGCAGCTTCTGGGCTAAAGTGAGCACAGTCCCTGCTACACATACACACAGGAGATGCACACTGACAAAACCTACAACTCCCTGAAGAGGCATGACTCAACATGCCCCGATAGTAACACCTGCCCTGATAGTAATTGAGGTCAAAGAAAAGAAACAACAGGCAGATTTTCATCCTGTGTGAGGAGAAAGGAGGTTTTTCATCACTCTTTTCCACCCATCATCAAATGGAATTTTCTGAGAGCACACAGCAGGCAAGAGCGTTTCCAAGTTTAGCTGTGTGAAAAGAGACAAAGTACAGAGCCACCTCATTGATCTAAATCTCACAGGAAGATGCATATGGTTTAGGGGATTACAATTATATATTAAACTGGGAATAACAATCAACATCAAACATAAAAACATCATTACTTTAAGGGAGTCTTCTGAATTACCTGTTGATTTTATTTTTAGATTAAGCATTGTATGTATGCATTATATGTCTTATATTTCAGAAAACTTTTAGTTTTGCATTTCAAAAATATTTACTCCTATGCTCCTCATTTGTATTCCAACAAGTAAAATATACTCTACATAAAAGCATATGAAAAAAGAGGTTTCAGATATTGTTATTTTCTAATTGGAAGTGTCCTTGCTGTTTATGTAATGTTTTTCAAAAAACATTTGCCAAGTGTATCCTCTTTTCTGTGGCTTTTTTCAATTGAACATATTTGGTTTAATCTCTGCTGACTACAGCAGAAGTATGCTGACTTTTGTCATTGTGGGCAAATTTTTGGAATTGTATGTCAAGGTAGTTGGTATAAGTGAGGAGGATACAGAGAATAGGGTTAGATGGAGAAGGTTGATTTGCTGTGGCGACCCCTGAAAGGGACAAGCCAAAAGGAAAAGAAGAAGAAGAAGAATGTCATTGTAACCTTTTTAAAATTGTCATTCACATCCAGCATTTGTGGCATTGTAGTAGCCTTAATTAAAGATACTAATGTAAATAAGCTCTCCAATTTCTAAAATAAAAACAAGTTATTGGCAAATCTGAAATTTTTAGACCTCTTTTCAGGATGTTAACATGGGGACAATGACTGTAAATCTCTCACACTCCCTATTAAATTGGGAAGATGCTCTACCATAAATGATTCAGACTAGCACCATGTCAGGAGCAGGTAGGGATGTGCGTAGCCATTGCAAAATACATGACATAAGCTGAAATGAGATATCTGAATATAAATACCCCTGGCAGCTCATTTGATTATTATTGGGGTTTTGCAGTATCTTATGAGAATTTATTTTATTTCTCTAAAATATACCCTCCTCTGTATGTTGTACCATCGGTGTCTGATTTTTTATCTTTGGTTTGTTTTTTTTATTTATATATCTTTTTTTATTTTTAGGAATCATTATTCATCCGAACACATCAGCTGACATTCATTGCCATAGCAACATGCCATATTGTAAAACCTCGAAGACCTCTTTTCACAAGAGATAATGCAAAAACTCATGATAGAACACCTAGAAAAATTGTTCTGTGGTAATGAATAGAAAACCAACAATATCTCTGCATGAATGGATCCCAGAGCTCACCTTATTACAGTTGCAAATGAATATAAACCCAAGCAACTTTCAAAGCACCAGGTTAACGGCATGCAAACTATCACAAACAGCTAACATTCTGCTTGGGCTGAATCTGATGTGTATCTGTTAAAGGCAGTGATTGTAAGAAAAAGGAGGCGTTTAATCCAAGATGACCCAAATCAGCTGACGCAACAGAAACATGAGGAGCTACACTCAACACCCCATTTATTTTACATGTCATAGCAAGTAGTTTGTTAATGAAGCTTGAACATGTTTTTCAGCTTTCAATAGGCAAATGGGGGGAGGAGAAACAGCAACACAATTTATAAAACACAACACTCCAGTTGCAGATTCAGTTTTGTTCCGTGTGTTGTGAAGGCTGCAAGGGAATTACAGTATGGCCTTGTTCGGAGATGGAATGACAAAAGGTAAAATGGGCACTTTTAATTGATTTTCTGTTTAAGACAAAAAAAGGGGGGGGGATTGCTTTCACAATGTCCTTATATTGATTTGTTTGTATATTATTTCATCAAAAATATTGCATAATATCCAAGTTCTATGAATCATATTGTAGTTGTTTTTCTTCTGCACCACACCATGTTCAGAAATAAAGCCAAGTCAATTTTCCTTCGATATTACCACTGTCTATTTCCAGCAGAATAATGTCCTTTGGGCAAAAATTATGAAGTCGATACCAATTACATTTCAGTGCAGTAAAATTTACTTACCTAATGAAGAAAAAGAAATTATTGAAAGGATTGTAGGGAAAAATATGATTTAGTGCAGAACTTGTGCTCAGTTATGTTTCTACTCTAATAAAGACATTTTTTCATGCATTAGTCATGCAATCAAAGGCACATAAAGTACACGATGATCATGCGAAATGCAGTCTGTACTTTACAAAACTTTTCCATATATTTCCCATATGCAGTGGATGATAAAAGTAGTATGATCAACATGTGCACCTACCAAATCCTAAAAGATAAATCAAATGTATTTACATTTATATATATAACACTCACATCAAGTGGGGATGGGTTTGGAAGGGAGTGAAAGTGTGCCCTATATACTGTAAGAACCCAAAAGGTGGAGTAATCAGATATGCCGGGTGGCATCACCAGGTTAAAGGCTGTCCATATCTGTACTCAACTCCAACCCACTTCTCTTGTTACCTCCCTTGTGGCTTGCTTATTCTTACACACATATGTGTATATATATGCCCACTGTAACTTGGTCTCCATTCACTGTATTTGTTTTCTCCCAAGAAGATACTGCTACCATGCACATACACAAATGTGTTCATAGATACCAATTTTAAATCAGACCCGCTACTTCTTGTGTTAAACTTCCCACCTGTAAGAGGCACAGCTTTACTGGTAGGGTGGAAAACTAATTCTATCTTACAGTTTGTCAATCCCTTCCAGATGTTTGATATGTCCTCTGGGATGATACTAAGTGGCTTGCAGAGTATTTGGAGAGGATAAGTCTCTTTCAGTGGGGTCGCAATTAATAATGCAGCCTTAGGGCGGCACAGGCCAGAGTCTCCCGGAACCAGCTTCGGGGGGGGCACAGGCCACTGTCTCCCTGAGCCAGTCCCAAGCCCGGATAAATGCAGAGGAACGGCATCCAGCGTAAAACCTTTGCCAAAACCAAATATGCGAATCAAACCTAAAAAAATTCCTACCGGATTGGTTGTGGTTAACAATGACCACCAGTGGTGCTGATAACCTACAGGGTACCAGTGGAAATTGGGCCACTATGGGTCGAAGAAGGAGAGGAGGAAAGCATGTTCTGCTGAGAGACGGCACAGAGTCTGGGACTGGGAATAGGGACTTTGAATATTGGGATGATGACAGGAAAAGGTAGAGAGTTGGTTGACATGGTACAGAGAAGGAAGGTGGATATACTCTGTGTCCTGGGGACCAAGTTGAAAGGTGGTAAGGCTAGAAGCCTGGAAGCAGGTTTTGAGCTGTATTATCATGGTACTGACAGGAAGAGAAATGGAGTAGGAGTTATCTTGAGGGAGGAGTTTGTTAGGAAAGTTCTGGAGGTGAAAAGAATGTCAGATAGACTTATGAGTCTGAAACCAGAAATTGAAGGTGTGATGCTCAATGTTGTTAGTGGCTATGCCCCACAGGTAGGATGTGATTTACAGGAGAAGGAGAAGTTCTGGAATGAGTTAGATGAAGTGATGCAGAATATCCCCAGAAATGAGAGAGTGGTGGGGGCAGACTTCAATGGACATGTTGGTAGAGGCAATAGAGGTAATAAAGAAGTGATGGGCAGGTTTGGTATCCAGGATAGGACAATAGAGGGACAGATGGTAGTAGACTTTGCAAAAACGATTAAATTGGCTGTAGTGAAAACTTTTTTCCAGAAAAGACAGGAACATAGGGTAACTTCTAAGAGCAGAGGTAGGAGCACGCAGGTAGACTATATCTTGTATAGATGAGGTAATCTGAAAGAGATCAGTGACTCCAAAGTAGTGGTAGGTGAGAGGGTAGCCAGTGAGCATTAGGATGGTGGTCTGAAGAGCATTAGGACGGTGGTCTGTAGGATGACTCTGGTGACAAGGGGAGTCAAGGGTGTCAAGGGTGTCAAGAGGACAAAGACAAAGCTGAGGACAAAGTGCTGGAAGCTGAAAAGGGAGGAGTGTTGTATGGTTTTCAGGGAGGAGTTGAGAAAGGCTCTGGTGGTCAGGGAGAGCTTCCAGGTGACTGGACAACTATAGCTAATGTGATCAGGGAAACAGGTAGGAGAGTACTTGATGTGTCATCTGGAAGGAAAGTACATCAGAAGACCTGGTGGTGGAATGAGGAAGTGCAGGAGTGTATACAGAGAAAGCGGTTAGCAAAGAAGAGGTGGGACACTGAGGGGACTGAAGATAACAGACAGGAGTATAGGGAGATGCGGCGTTAGGTGAAGATTGAGGTAGCAAAGGCAAAACAAAGGGTGTAAGATGATGACTTGTATGCTCAGTTGTATAGGAAGGGGGGAGAGAATAATTTATACAGGTTGGCAAAACAGAGAGAGAGAGAGATGGAAAGGATGTACAGCCGGTCCGGGTGATGAAGGATAGAGAGGGAAATGTATTGACAGATGCTAAAAGTGTGGTGGGAAGATGGAAAGAGTACTTTTAAGAGTTGATGAATGAGGAGGTGAAAGAGAGGGAAGGGTAGAAGAACTGACTATTGTAGACCACAAAGTAGCAGAGATTAGTAAAAGTGAAGTGAGGAGGGCATTGAAGAGGATGAAGAGTGGAAAGGCAGTTGGCGCAGATGATATACCTGTGGAGGTATGGAAGTGTCTAAGAGAGGCAGGGTTACAGTTTCTGGCTCAATTATTCATCAAGATCTTGGAGAGTGAGAAGATGCCTGAGGACCAGAGAAGTGCGATAGTGCACATTTTCAAGAATAAGGGGGATGTGCAGAATTGTAGTAACTATAGAGGGATAAAGTTGATGAGCCATACAATGAAGTTATGGGAAAGAGTAGAGGAAACTAGACTGAGAGCAGAAGTCACCATTTGTGAGCGGCAGTATGGCTTCATGCCTAGAAAGAGCACTACAGATGCAGTATTTGCTTTAAGAATGCTAATAAAGAAGTACAGAAAAGGTCAGAGAGAGCTGCATTGCGCTTTGGTAGACCTATAAAAAAAGATACAAAAGGGAGCTGAGGTAGGAACTCTGGAATTGTATGAGGAAGTCTGGAGTGGCAGAGAAGTATGTTAGACTGGTGAAGGACATGTATCCTGGCTGTGAGACAGTGGTGAGGTGTGCCGTGAGTGTAACAGAGAAGTTCAAGGTGGTGGTGGAGGATTTCAAGTACTTAGGGTCAACAGTCCAGAGCAATGGAGAGTGTGGAAAAGAGGTTAAGAAACGAGTTCAAGCAGGTTGGAATGGGTGGAGAAAGGTTTCCGGGGTACTATGTGATCGAACATAACAGTCAGAATGACAGGAAAGGTGTACAAGACAGTGGTGAGACCAGCAATGCTGTATGGTTTGGAGACAATGGCATTGAACAAAAAACAGGAAGCAGAGGTAGAGGTCGCCGTGATGAAGATGTTGAAGTTCTCTTTGGGAGTCACGAGGATGAATAGGATCAGGAATGAGTCCATCAGAGGGACAGTACATGTTAGATGTTTTGGAGAGAAGGTCAGAGAAGTCAGACTGAGATGGTTCAGTCATGTACAGAGGAGGAATAGTGAATATATCGGTAGAAGGATGCTGGAAATTGGAGCTGCCAGGCAGGAGGTCTTGAGGAGGTCTTGAGGAGGACCAAAGAGAAGATTTATGGGCATAATAAGAGGATATGAAGGTAGTTGGTGTGAGAGAGTTGGACACAGTGAATAGGGTTAGATGGAGAAGGTTGATTCGCTGCGGGGACCCCTGAAGGTAAAAGCCGAAAGGAAAAGAAGTGGTGTCAAAATAAATGGAGAGCTAATTGTGAAAGCCTGACACAGAGCTACTTTTGGATAATTAACTAAGACAGACTAAGTCAGAATGTTGCAGGGAATAAAATAAAAAATTGGGTAGGTGAAAAGCAATATCTAGATGACACTGCACTTTCAATGGAATTTTGGCAAAAAAATAATGAAGAAGATCAGAGTTTTTTTTAAAAAAAAGGGCATTGGAGATGGAACTGAAACATTTAAAAAAAAAAAAAAAAAAGATAGATTCGTCAACCACTCACAGATTTAGACATATTCCACATGTACCACCAAGGCACTGCTGCAGAAACAAGCTCGGTTGGCCACACTGTATCGGAGAAACACAGACACGATGATCTGCTTTGATCATCTTTTCTTCTCTATTCAAATCGACAGGTATCAAACGTGGGCTTCCTGCACAGAGATAATGAGCACTGAATATGGATGTCGTAACTTTCACGCAAACAGTGCTCAAGCATCAGATGATACAGATGCATCCTTTTACTTCCAGCATATTACAATCCCACAACATGCATAAGAAGCATAAAATGAGGGAAAATTAGAGCTATTTGGCAATATATGTCGCACACAGTTTTACTCAATTGACTGTGATGTCTGATACTGTATGAAGTCCAGATCATCTTACTCCTTAAACAATATGGCAAAGTTCCCAGAAAAAGATAAGCTTCAATATACTTGGTAGTTAAAGTTTTCAGCATGAACATGAAAGAAAAACATCTGTTTTCTGTGTTCCTTTTTTACAGGAATCAAAAGTAATTTTAAAAGGTCTGCTGAACTTAAGGCATCTGTTCATTTCCTCAAGTTTCTGTCCAAATGTGTTGTTTAAAAAAAAAAATGGTACAACACAAAATACTTAACCCCGTTCATTGCTCAGCGCGGTTCTAACGTCTTTACATTAAGGCTTAAGGCAAGTGATGACATGCATCAATTATGCAAGTAGCATTATTATGCATAATTAATTCAGACATTCAAGGCATACCAGATGATAACCAAAAATCCATAGTTTTGTTATGTTTGTATGTTAAGTTTGCTTATTGCCATGTGCAAAGGGTTAGATAAATTTGTTATATAGGGTCATTGTCACATGAGCAGTGTCTGCAATGTTGTCATGGTGATTTGCAAGTAATCATGTGGATTTCTTGTACTGAAGCGAAAGGGTTGAAATATGGGGTTATGGGGAGAACATGACCTCTCAGTAATTCGAATTAATGCATCACTTGTATGAATAGTGCACATTTACTTTAAGTCACAGAGAACAAAGTTATCTAGTTAACACCATGACAAAATGCACTACCATTCTGTTGTGCACATGACACCAAGATGCAGGTGAAAATTTTTGGGCTAAATCTATATGCGTAGCATTGAATGATGCTGCTGCCTGCTGCGGAATGACATTGCTCACTCTGCTGCTCATCTTTCAACCCTTTCTCCAGCTCATCTCCTACCTCGGAAAGAAGTGTATTATCACAGTGAAAAAGGATCCCCTATCCAATCCCCCTGCTCCTCCCGCCAACAAATGAGGGGCAGTGATCATTGAGGCAGTATGAAGGGGGGCAAGTTGGAGGGCACCACAGGGGAATGTGCACCTGCAATTTTTCTGATTTTAACACAGTTAGTCTTTTGTCAGGTTTGTGGTATGGGGAGTTGTCTGTGGACATTAGGGTTCCTGTCCTATCTCCCAAGACAGTGATATGGGGCTCCACTGAGAACAGCCAGTGTCGAGAGTTGAATATCTTCAAAATAGGACCAATCTGAATGGCTGTGGATACTTTGTGAATTACAGGAACAGAACTTAGCAATGGTTAACTGACCATTTTGCTGATAGAAGTGGACTTCTTAAGTACTGCCATCCCCCAATGAAGTTCTTCTTGGAACCAGAGTGAAAGATATCTTAATGGTTACTAACATGGTTCCACATATGTTAGGCGTCGTTTTAATTTGTTCAGGTAGTTGGGCTGCTTGAAAATAAGGAAATAGATAATACCACAATAAGCTAAATGATCTCAAAACAAGCTGTAAGTAGCCTATTTCATGACATTTAAGTTGCTAGGTACTGGGCAGTTGTTGAAAATCAAATTCATTAAGTTCAGCAAAACTTATTACTGCATATTTATATTGGGATGAATTAGAGGATCAAAAAGAAAAAAAAGGAAGTTGTAAGAGGGGACCTTTGTTCATTTTTCATTTCCTTGGGAGGTGTCGCATTTCCAGTTGTGTGTGATAGCTCTTCTTAACTCTAACATCACCCTCACCCTTACTTTAACAACATGAATACAACTGTAATGAAACCAAGAAATGCCTTTATCTTTACCTGTATTAGTATACAGGTAAATTACCTGTATTAATATACAGGTAAAGCTAAAGCAATGTGGTGACACTTTATAGTGGTATTATTACAGAGGACGTGTTTTTGTTTTGGGTTTGGAAGTCACAAAAAAATCTACTGAAATGTATCTAAATTGGTCACAACAGCTTCCTAAACATAGATAGAGCTTTTTCCCTCAGTGGCCCATCTCCTACATTTGGGTTAAAACCCTTTTATTTACTTGACTGAAGTAAATAAGGTTGATTTATGAATAAAATTGGTGCTCTATTTTTCACATTAGATATCTACAACATGAATGAATTATTACTGCACTGAACCATGTCTTAATATAATAGAGAGAATGAAGAGGTTTGAAAAGGTAACCCTTAACATTTTACTCTATTTGGATCTATGCTGCTTATCATACCATTTAGATCATATTTATTTAATTAAGAGGATTATCTTTGAACTGAACTGCAGACATCTGGGAATTTGTTTGCATGGCATACAATAAGACAAGACACATGTGTAGCCAAAGTAAAAAAAAAAAAAAATGGACAGTCTAATCAATGTTTAAGAGGCATCTAATCAAAATCTAACATTACTGAACACTTTTTGAGCATTTTCACATTTAATTTTCGTGCTAATAAATCTGACTGTCTGCAGCAAATCATCTGTTTGCTGATGTTCCCTTGCCATGTCTTACCCTGTTCCAAGTCTTGGCAGTTACTTTGATAAGTGTGCCTTCTGTGATAGAAGTGAGGGCCAACAAAACAGGACAGCAAAAATAGACTCATTCTATAATAAATCAAAATTACCCTTTGAAAAGAAGGTTATGGATTACCTTAAGGGAATATTTATGGTCAGGATTTAGTTGATCCATGGCCTGAATTGGCAAGTGATCACAGCTGACAGAGGAGGCCAAACTCTAACCCCCTGGGTCTTCATAGCATACATTAGTGAGGGGTTCACTGGAGGCTTGCGGTTTGTTAAAGATTGCTTGACACAGATGATAAAGCATCAATACTGTATGTAGAGTTGCTTCATGTTTCAAGTAAATAAAATACACAGATAATTTTTGCCACCCTGTGCAAATTACTGGACCATTAAACTACTTAAATGTCCAGGTCCAAGGGAGGCATGCCAAAGAGCTATCTCTTCTGCGATCCGTCCTTTATTTTACTCAGAGCACAATTAATAAGGAAAAAGAACAGCATCTCAAAGGAAGCTCATTGCCCTGCAAAGGGTGCCTTCTTTTGTTGAAGGCTATATTGAATTCCCCTCCAAGGCCACTGGGCCATATTGAAGGCCATCTCCAGTATCTGCAATTTAAAACACGCACGAATGCACACACACAGCTTTCTTTCTATTATGCTCCATCTCTCTCTTATCCTCAGGGTCTCATCAGCTAATCTGTGCCACAGTAACATTTGATCTCCCCACCACTGCACTCCAAATGGAGACTTTACAATACTTCATATTGATTCGCAGTGGTGAAATCACAAGTTACTGTCCATACTTGGTTTATACAATCGCTAGGCCAAAGGAGGATAGGGTCTCAAATCTTAGCCTGAATTGCTCCACTACAAATGTGTTGCATTTCAGTTGGATTTCAATTTTATACAATCGTTCCACTCAACTTAAAATACACCCTCATCATTGAGCAGCACAATAAATCTGTACCTTTTCTTACAATTTGAAAAAAAAAATAAAAACAACAGTATCCATTTACTTTTATTTGCCTCTGCACTGCTCAATATTGTGTGATTCAGGAGCAATCAACCACACGGATAATATAATCTTATATTTGGGATTTACCAGCAAACATAAAAGAGGAAATCCTCCTTTAGAATCTCTTTTCTTATGAAAATTTTAAGAATATGCTTTTCATTTTGAAGACTACTTTCTTTTTTGATGCCGGGATGCCATCATCTTGACTTTTCATCACAATAAAATGCTGGTGTGTCTAAGTTGGGGAAAATGAATTTTTTAATTTTAATTAGTAAGTTTTTGCCATTAAGCAGCATGTTACAGAAGGTGAAGTCGGAATTCATAAGCTCCCCGCATACATGAATTGAAACAAGATATCTTGATGTTTCAGGACAATACATTATAACTCAATCAATGTTCCTGAAAATGTGAAAGATAGCCTGGTGGATAAATGAAATAATAGTTGTAAGAAGAGAAAAGCACCCATGGATTCAAAATAAAGCCTCTACATGTGTTTTGGATTAAAATAAGAAAAAAAAGTATTTACTCCTATACTGTTGGGATGAAAAATCAAAATACTCCCAAGCCTGTGTATAGTCTCAGTCACATCTGTAATATTTAATGTTCTCATTAGATAAATCAAAATTAAAGATTTTGAAAAAGTACCATGTTATTAGTAATGTGTGTTTTGAGGAGGTATTGCTTTCTGAACAGTCTTAGAAATGCATGATCTTGTGGCTTCAGCGTGTGGTGGATTAAAACGCTATCATGGTGCGATACAATTTATCATGTCGGTGGGTTGGGGGGGGATAGCAAGATCTGCTTCACTCAAGCAACAGACTCACCCGATCCAATGATTGCAAAAGCCCCATGGTAGAGGCAGAGCTTAGGGGTGGCAGTCCTGTAACACTGATAGATTTGGATTAACTTGACAATACTAGCTAACACACTGCATGTAATCATCTGCCATGTCTTTCGCAGGACCTACCGTGTCATCAGAATGCAAATATGTCACATCTTGATGCACAATATCGATGCAATGCATATTTTATATTATAGATCAGATACAGAAAATATAAGTTTTCTTAAATTTCACAGCTCAGCTTGAGAAGATAAAAGTAATTAATTTCACAAATTGAGTAAAGCATAGGTCACTCTATTGTCTCGCTGCATGGCTACAGTTTGCCCTTCCTGCTTCTCACTTTCCTCCCACACCCCAAATTACTGTCTGACCCCTGCTGTTATGCAGTGTGAGAAACCCTGTGGTCCTGCACGCCCACCATTTTTGCCCTGTGAGCAGGTCTGCGGGGTTACTTATTAGCAGTTCTCCCTTCAGCCTGCGAGACACAGCAAACACATGCATTCACTGAACACATATGCACATTATGCAGCCTTATGTAAACTAACATCCACTGCCACTTGACCTTGCTGCCAATATCTGTCCTCATTAAGCAGCATTCTGTCAGCTGCAAGTCCTCTTTAAATTGCATCATTCAGCTCCTACCAAATAATGCTTGCCCAACGAGGCTGAGGAGATGGAGAGTTTAATCCATTTATTAGGAAGCAATACAGAGGTCTCAGTACCATCACCTATAAAACATGTAGATGTATTTAACCCGAATCTGCCATGCTTAAAATTGCTGTTACTCATTACTGTCTTGTTGCAAGTTCTGAAGGCAATTTGGCAAAGTCAAGCAGTGACAAGGGATGATATGGACTGCATGGGATATTTTTTTTAAAAAAAGGAAGAATAAATATCACTGTGTCAAATGCCACAATAAATGTTTCCGGAGAGAACATGTATGTGACTACTAGAGCTGTGTGAAGTGCTTTGAAAAATCAACTTCTATAGACTGATTGATATACAGCATGACGGGTTAAATCAAAATTCAGAAAAGAGCTTTGGAATCAGCTGAAATCCATGTCAGGTGTGCAGATAACTCTTAGGGTATGCAGAAAAATTTTGTCATTTTGCAACATTATCTATTTTTAGGATGACTTGTTGATAAAGGAGCCATATCATCAGTTTTATGGAAGTGACAAAAAATGTAATTGAAGGAAACAATAAGAATGATTAAACATGTAGACAAAAAGGGTTTGTAGAATTCAGGTAAAAGACAAATTCTCATAGCTATACCGTGACATATTTTGCTTTCCGTTTAAGTGATGATTAGTTTAAAATTGTGCTTGTGACCATGCACCAAGGGTAAACTGTGATTGGGTATTCAAGCAGAGGTTTCCCTGTCTTTGCCTCTTCAGTCTTTCATGGCCTTGCCTAAACATTTTTTGCATCAGTATGTGCAGTATATTCCAAATTTCAAGCTCCAGTCCAAGTGATGGTCTAAAAATGTTCAAAACTACTCAATTTTACACTGATACAGTCCTGCAAAATGTGAGCTATAGAATATCTGCATTTGTGAAACATAAAATCCTGGCCAATATGGGAATTTTGAGCGGGATGCTGAGATACAACATTATGTGTCATATGAAAAAGAAGAAAAGAAACCAAGGGTGAACATAGAAAATGCAAATGTACCAGCCATCTGCACACTTTTCTAACTTTTGAGAGATTTCCCATAGAGAATAATTTCTAAACAAAAGAAGGATACGAATTAGGTAATAAATTAGAGTCAGGGAATTCAAATAAATATAGTATTTTCTCAATTCAGAGCATATTCCTCTATCTATCACCTTAATGATTGATTGATGTGAGAAAATAATATCAGCAAACTGATAAATCAGCCAAGCCCTGATAAATGTGATGCATGAATATGTGTAAACATGATCACAGTCATGTATGTAATCTCAGTGTTTGTAAATATATATAGCATAAAATTCATATTCTTTTTAATTGATCAAATGTATGCATTCATTAAATAGAAATACCTGTTGTATATATTGCTCTCTATGAGGAAGCAAACTTCTCTAGAATCATTTTTTTCGTTTATTCTATGGCATATTACTACAGAAAATATTCAACATGACCAATAAGAGACTAATATCTGTTTCATTGCTTGAATTGTCTTTATTGTCTTAATTTGTTTCTTTTTGGGGGGTAAATTATGAGGAGCCGTGCTCTTTTTAAAAGCATTTGACCACGCTGTATTCTAATATTTCAATACAATTTTCAAGCATTTAGTTGTAAAAGTCATTGACTCCCTTAGTCATCTTATCAATGTGTACCCTTATCAATTATGTAACATTTATCAAAAGTCAACATCATACTTGATCAACATTTAATATCAGATAAAAAAAATGGACAGGCTATTTAAAAAGAAATTTAGTCTATCTCTCTCTTTCTCTCTCTCTCTCTCTCTCTCTCTCTCTCTCTCTAAAACACACACACACACACACACACACACACACACACACACACACACACACACACACATCTCCAAGCATGACGGAATTGTACCCCTACAGTATGTGATAAGGTTATGAACCTCCTGTATAAAACCCCCAAAGCATCCATGTAAATGTTGCCCTCTGAGGTGCATCTTATTCGCCACAACACTGACGGACTGTATCTCAGAGGGCATGTCTGTACATTGTGTCACCGTAAATTGAATGACTGACACTCATTCACTACAAAGGCTTCTTATTTTTAATACCTCAAGAGGAATTTCATTGTCACAGCAGAACAGTGCATGCCTTCGTAGTCTTTACAAAAAACTTTGTCAGGCTTTGAAATATGATCTAAAATAAATCATGTGTTTAATTAATTAAGCAAATTAGGCAAATCCAGGGATGCCTGGGTGGATGGAGCCAGTGCCCTACCACATGGAGGTGAAAGTAATTGGATCAGTATTGAGAGCAGCAAGTCTGACATGTTTAATGTTTCTGTTTGGATAGATGCAGATGAACCTTAATATTTGCTATGTGTATGCAACAGAATCTCAAGCAACAAATAACTAGCGGAAAGACAAGGGAAGAAGCACAGGATGAAACATCAGTTTGATCATGTTCAGTTTGAGCCAATTTACAGAATGGACTTAAACCTAACATTCTGAGAGCTACAAAAAGAAGAAAGAAAAATCACACATATGCTTAACAGATGCACTAACTCTCATCTGCCTTACTGTCAACCAAATATCTGCTTCCATTATCATTGTATGTAGCATAGCCATGAAAAATATGTCAGACTTCACACATCCATCACAGTTGCTGTGCCTGTTATTCAGTTGGGCAATATGAAGTGTCCAGCGTGTTTGCCACATCACATTTCTATTGTTACAAACTGTTAACCCAAACCACCAATGCAAAGCGTTATACCTATGTACAAAGCTGTGTGATAGCAGTGATAGAATAATTTTCTCACGTTAATTGCCTCTGTCACCATACTGGCAAGTGCCTTCACACAAACAAAAGATACAATGACATTCCTAAGAAATAGCTACACGCATCCCCATTACTCTGTAAGTTGCATTCAATCATGGTATAGTTTGCTTTTGTGATACTTACTTGTTCAAAGACAATTGTAAAGTTAAGTCAGTTGGGCACACGTTGATGCCGGAATAAAGACGATAAAGGACAGGAAGCTGCGCTGCACCAGTTGTAGGCTCTTACAGTGTCCTATTATGGTGCTGATGGGTGACAATATAGAAATAAAAGAGATAGAAAAAAACAACCACATGGAAATTCTCAGTATTGCAATGGCCAAAAATAAGAGGCTTGAGGCAGTTCAGCACAGGCTGTACACTTGATTGAATTGAAGGAATGAGCACCATTTTTCTAAAACATCTGGTATCTTGATAATGGTGGTGGAGAATACTCTCAGAAGTTCTTCTCAAAAAGGGATTTTAAGCTGGGTTAAGAATTGCTTCATACAAAGGGAATAAAATATAAAATTTTTCACATCCCTAGAGCATTGAGGGACCTCTGTTCTATGGAGGCATAAGTAACGATTATGTTCTTTGTCTCATTTCCTCATACTTTTCAATCAATTTCACCTAATAGGTTCAATCCTCTCTTTTCTGTGCAAATGTTTTGAATAAAAATCTGAGGTGTCATATGTGTCAGCAGAAAAGTGCTAGTTCTATTGTTAAACTCCATGTTGTTATCCATATAAGACTATGCAGGCCTGTGCTTGTCCACCTATAGACAAAGGGGACTATAGATTACAGTCCCCAAAGTAGGCCAGCATTCTCTTGTGTACACACTTCCAACCCTCTCTGGGAGAAACATGCACAATGGTACAGTGTTGAACATTCACACCAACACTTCTCCAGCCACAGAACAATTCACTCGTAACATCTGGTCTTGTCTGTTTATAGCACAATAATGAGGCTGGGTGTTAAATGATTGCCTTTTCTCTCCCCACAAATGATGTGCCTGCGGTGTCAATCATTTAATGCGGTGTTCAAAGGTAGGCCGGGGTGCAGCTTCTCTGAAATTCCTCTTATCCATCTAATGATAAAAATTGGACTTGTCTGTCATTTGGATCCCATTGACTTACTGATAACTCAGTGCTTTTAAACAAAGCAGACTGATTGATTTAAAAACCATGTGGAGGTTTGGGGCCCCTGAATACAGGCAATACACATACTGAATGTTTTCTTAGCTGCTTTTAAGATTGATGGCTATATTCTCTGAACCATCATAATATAATGATAGCCTACTCAATAGAAAAAAACAGCCAAGATTTTAGAAAACCATGGTGTCCTCTGAATGAACTTGAAAAAAATTATATGCAAATAAAGTAAAAATAAAAAAATATGGCACGTATGTATAATGACAAAGTGATATTGTGAGATGGGGGGGTATCAAACAAAAACGATGGTAGGTATATGCTATATATGAGATTTTAGCTAAATAAAGTAAAAGGTTTACTTGCATGGGTTTTGATTCTGTAGTTTATTTTGATTTAATAATTAATGTATTTATTTTCCATTATAATATAATGTGATCCAAGTAAGCGGACTGTGAAACAGTGCCTGCACCAAACCTATTTCAGTCTGCCTCAGTGGGCGGGCTGATGTCCCTTTCATTTCAACCACTTCATATCCATCCCTCATGACACTTGTAATTGGCTAAGGCTGGTTGTAGTATGCTTATTGTTTGTCCAGCCAATGGGCTGTTATCATCATCCCAAGATATTAGTTTAGTGCTTTTTGTTCCAACTGTGCCTGTGGAGCAACAGATTTCTAACTTTAAAATGACTAGCTTTTAGAAAAAAAACATTGGAACTAGCTGTGCCATTGGATTACATAAGGCCCAGATAGTATATTGAATTTATCGCTGATTAAAAGCAAGGTCAATATGTTAAAAAAGTAGAAACCAATAGCACATAGTATAAAAAGGTGATTTACTGTTTATATATGTTTGGTTATGGATCTATATGGACCATGTATGGATATGCATTTTTCCTTCAGTGTATGTGTTTATGATTTTCTGTGTGATTTTCTATGTCACATACCCAGTTAAATTGTACCATGATACAGTAGATGGACAAAATAGTATTGGCACGCATGATTCAAATCCAATCCCCACCAAAATTTAGCAATTTATGTTGCAGATGAATGACTGAATGGAAACATATGTTGAATTCTTGACATGATCCATGCCTTAACGAATTCTAAGGAATTATAGGAGATTTTGCTGTGCAAAGTTGATCAGAATACTTTGCAGATATTTTTCAATTCTCAAAGATGAAATGTTTTTCAATAGACTGTACAAATAGGAACAAAAATAGTAAAATATACAAAAATATAGTTTTGTGAGTAAAATGTCAATCAACTGCATAAATGAGTGCACTTCTCACTTCAAACTTTTACCAGTCCAAATGATCAAAAAATGAATAAAATGTAAAAAACTGATTCATACTTGGTCCTATTGGTAATAAAATGCTGCATTTTTGATATCATTAATATGACTCCTTTTAACCCCTGCTGAATTAGCAATCGTTTCGCCAATTATCTAGCTCGGTCTCAAGATTGGGTTTTGGATATGTGAAAGTTTCAGGCTAGTAATATGAGATGTTTCATTAGGCATATCATTGCTGTTGCTGAGCTTTTATTTATTTATTCATTTATTTATTGAGGGTGGCATGGTGGAACAGTGGCTAACATTTTCCCCTGATAGCAATATGGTTCCCGGTTTGATCCCAACAGGGGCCTTTCTGTGGGGAGTTGGCATGTTCTCCCCTTGCCCACGTGGGTTTCCTCTGCTGTGCAGGTTCCCCTCCACCATCCAAAAACATGGAGAAGGTTATTTAGAAGCCTGTAGCCACATTGTGTCCGTCACGACAGGACAGGCGAAAAAAGGAGTGAAAGTGTGATTTTTTTATTTCCTTGATTTCATTCATTCATCCTACTCTCATCTCTTCTCATTTATACAGCACCTTGATGGAAAGTGATCTATAAGTTCATTTATATCTATTATCATTATCATTGTTTTTATCACCTTGCTTACAGATTTCACCACTCTTTATTGCCAGACACTGGTTTTAATTCATTTTACTTCTTTAACTGAGTCATCAACACCTCCTACATCAAGTCCCTGTATCTTAACCACATTACAAAAAAGAGAAAGTCTCTCTCATGGTACCAACTGTGATAATGTCAAAAACAACAACACACATTCATCATGTCAGGCCGACTCAGGGATTGGTGTCATGTGGAATTACAACTGGTACTAAAAAACATCTATCTCGTAAGGCTTCAATTTCTGTCTGATAACGCCGAAGGAGCAGGGTATAAGATACAGATGACTGTTAAATTCCATTTGAGATTTAGGAAAAAAAATAAATTAAAAATCTGCTTTCATAAGCCCTGGATGGCAAACCCAAAACCACCCCACACAGACAGCTCTGCACACAAACATTTCCATTAGCTCCAAATGTCCCATTATTGTTCTTAGCATATTCAATTAACTATTTCATGGGCAATTGCCTGAAACACTCCCAACTGTACATCAAAACCCTTGTTGACTGTGACCAGCCTCTCCTTTCTGTATACACATTACACGAAAATTTCCATGCAGCCTCACACACCTAGAACCATCAGTATTCATTCCATTTAATCAAAATTGAAGTAATCCATTTGTTTCAACTCAAAAAATACACAGAGGCCAAATATGAAAAATACTGCACACCCAAAAAGGTTGTTCTTTCATCAAATGTCAGAAAAGAAAGACATTGCAAATTAACTGTGGGATCCTTATTTCTGAATAATTAAAAGCTGGCAGTTTTCCTTCATCCTATATCCACTATCCAAAAGATGTGCCAAAAAGATTTGCCACAGCAGTAATAGAGCTGGTGATGTTTTGCAAGTAATTTCTGTTGTTGTCTGCATTGCCAGAAGAAAAAGTTAGGAGGGACAGATTTAAAAATGAATGGAAAAAGTCACAGGAAAGATAGCTAAGAGTGAACAAAAAAAGAAGGGAAAAAGTTGCCAAGAGTTTAGAGCAACGAGGTGGATAAACACTGAAAATTAGACATAAAGTCAGGAGATTTCATCACAGTTGCCTGACAGAACTCTTTAACTTAAATAGTTCAAAAGGAAATTCAGCTATACAAACAGATATATTAACTATGCCCATCACATAATGAGTAACAACGAAATTCTCAGTTTTGTGCCCACATCAGTCCATTCACATTGACAGACAGAGACATCCTTAGATGAATCAAACTCACCCGAGGCAGCAGGTGCAAAGAGGCTGGCAAGGACTAGCAGGCGTGCGGTCCACATGGCCCCCTACTCTCACCGCCCGCTGCCGAAGGTCCCAGGTGAGTTCAGTACTGAGTCTTTGATTGGCAAAGGGCCAGATCCGATGCGTCCAAAATACTGCAAGGTTCTCTCCTCTGCGCCGCTCTTTGCCTCACAGACGCAAGTTGTGGTGCCCCAATGCCAGATGCTTTTCAGTATCTATCATGGAAATAAAAATGATGTGTGTTAGTTGAACAAAAGGATTAAGAACCAATGATTTGTTCTTCTTTTTACATTTTACATCATTTTACAAAGTTCCAGAAAGAGACACAACCATGCATTTATCAGCCTGATGCACAGTCCTTCTGTTATAGTTGGTTTCAACTTGTCATCATGAGACATACTGAAAGTTGCTCTATCTCCAGTCAGCTAAACTCATTCAGGGTGTGATCAACCAAACACTGAGACGGTGAAAAACGCAAAGTACATTTTTAGATATTTTGTTGTTGTTGGCTTATTGAAGCGTTAACCCCCCTCCCCCCACACCTCATCTTCAAATAACTCCGACAGAGACAAGAGAGAGAGCAGGAGTACACACATTCTGCTGGTGTGTACATCATATAAGGCAACATGTCTTCATACACACATATGTGCTCCAGACATTGTGTGGGAATCTTGCAAGGCCCTGGTGATAACTGACAAATGAAACATGGGAACATTTCCCACCTTTTGTGTAGGCAGGAGCCACTTCTTCACAGTTGGAGTTTTGGCACCATATAATGTATATGGCCTAATATACATTATATGTAATGTAAAATCAGAAAATAGCTGCAGGGCCAAATAAATCAGAAATCCTCGACCTCTAATATCACAAGAGTTTTATCACCAGTTAACTCAAATACAAAATTAAGTGCTTGCAAGGACATGCTTTAGTGATAACATACAGCAACCATATCATATGTATATATGCCTGGTGTGAGAGTAACACTGAAGATTTGGTGAATGTGGATGGCATTTGATCCATCACACTAAATGAAAACTCCAAGTCCAGAAAAAGTGTGGAGGGTAACATATTTGATTTCTTCTAATCCAATGCGATTTTAAAGATTAACCCGATCAATCTAGTATTATAATATTACCTCTAAGTCAGCTTCAAAAATTAGGCCTTTTCACTATCTACATTTAGTCATGATCTGCCACTAGTAAACTATCTGTACAAAATTATACAAGGTAGAATGCACATGTCACTCTCCTCTGCAGTGGCATTATCCATGCGCATTAAGCAGTCTAAACTGCATTTAATATTGCATGGAGATAAACCATTGTAGGAGATCAGAAAATCTAACAAAAGGTCAAAATGTGTACACCACATCAAAGGACAAGGCACTAGGGAAGGTGGCGGACATAAAAAATTCACATTATACCAACACTGCACTAACTGTCCATTTTATTAGGCTTTCCAAATCAGTTGCTATGTATTTCTACAAAGTCAAAAAAATACAGTGACAGTATAATCTATAAATCCAAATTCAAATATCAAAGATTATATAAATCAGATATTATGAATGGAAATTAAGGAGTTTAACTCAATTTCCTCTGGGATTAATAAAGTATTTCAGATTCTGATTAAGAGAAGGTCAGCAAGAATATCAAGAGCCTCGCATAAACAGGTGGTTGTCTGGTATATGAGTTGGCCTATATTTTTGGCCTTTTATAGATAAACAGGTAGCATCTTTGTATGGTGATATGACACTTGGGTGGCTAACATTTATAAGGGGAAAAAAAAACAAAGTTACATCTATATTTCATATTCTTCCAGGTGTACTCCATATACCAAAAAACTGCATGTCATTTGGGCATTGCTCAGGGGGGTTAGAGCAGTCATCCTTGGAACCAAACAGCTGTGTTCTGCCCACGGCTTATCAATGATGATTTAAATGCAGTGGACAAATTTTGCTGATGCTGTGCTGTATTTGTAACTGAATATGACAATAAAGGGCTTTCTTTATTAAAAGGTAGATGAGGCGCAAATGTTGTTGCTTTAGGCTCAGATATATAATCAGAAATTCCAAAAGAGGAATTGAGGTCTGCCTGACTTTGAAATTCATCTGATTTTGGCAATAAATTTCCATCTTTGTGTCTTTAAATCCCGATCCAATTAAGGTGGCTGTTATAGATTATTCAACACTATCATATTCTGAATTAGCTTGAACACAACATTTAAATGTCATTGAAGTCCAAAGTACATATGTTCAGTTTAGACAGTAATTTAAACATTTTGCATGAGGAGTATAATTTGACAAATTGTGAGTAGATCATACCACTCCCTATATTTGTACGGCTTACTTCTTTATCATTATGGCTCCAGTGATCTAGCCTCAAAAGTATATAAATTTGTATAATAATGAGTGGAACATTCTCTCAGGTGCTCATCAACCATGCGTGCAAGGAATGAAAAAAAAAAATCTAGAAATTGCTAATCTGAGCTTCATCTATCATTTTCATTACATCCACAGTATAAACTGTATACCATGGCAATACTTCAAAGACAATGAAATAGAAATGTGAAGGAGTTTATTTGATGAAAGAAATATCCCTTTGAGTAACCAGTACCTAATAAAACACTTTGACAGCTACAGGAGAGCAAAATCAAATATGACTCCAAATCAAACACTGTGACTCCCTTGAAAAAAAAAAACTTTATTCCAGAAATAATCACAGTCAAATACACTGTACATTCAGCAAATTAGCCCTGAAGTATGTTATCTGACAATTTCTGAACTGGTGGCAGATATGGAGCAAAAAATCTGAAACAAAGTCACAACGTTTTGAAAATGTTCCATGTATTAAAGAAGACAAGATATTAATGTATTTCCATTTTTTTCTTTGCTAGGTTGGCACTCAGATCACATCAGAAAATGCAGGAAGAATGTTCTTAACAGCTCCAATCACATCAAACAATGAAAATGTATAGTTACTTTGGATTAACTTAAGCGTGCGTGCGTGCCCAGACTGGATTTCCCCATGTCACACAACACACCCAAAGAAAACAAACTATTTGCATGGTTGTGATTCAGAAATTCACATAAAATGATGGATGGATGGATGGATGAATAAACAAATAAATAAATACACTTGACTATTGCTGTTGTTAATTACCTCTCCAAAAGGTGCGTGGGCTTAGGTGCAGGAAGTGATATCAACCAGCAAAGGAACACATCGTAAAATTAATTAATACACAGGACAAAGTGTTACAGTCCCTTGTGCCAAGATCCCTGGTAAAACACATCTAGTAGCCCAATTCAGACTGTAGAGAAGCTATCGATGACAAACAAGAAGCAAGCTGTGGTTAGGCAAACCACACCTCAAGAAGGCTTGACAGTGAACTCCACTGTCCTAGAAACATCACCCTCCATGCAACATATGCCAATCCAAACAAGAGTACCTTAACAACCTCCCTAGCTACCTTGCTTCCTCCTTAGTCACAACCATTCACTTTCCAGTTTTGCTGGCCAAGACATGTTACTGACCGCGAGTTTCAGGCTCTGTCCACAAAAGCCCAACTCAGTCAGTAGAGCAAAGACAGACTTGCCACAAATCGACGACAGCCCACCTCTACAGGCCACACTCAAGCTGTCCAACCTCTCTGCTCTGCTGCCATCTTAGCACAGCTATTTTTTTTTGCGCTCACTAGTCTCTTCAACTCCATCCTCCCAAGGGTACGTAAGTTTACTAAATACACTGACCTCTCTACCCCAGACCACAGCAACAAATGTGGCCATAGCCTGGTGCTAACCATATATGCTGGGACAACCAGCTGCTTGTTCAAATCCAACCATTTGACCAACCTGTTCCAACTATGGGTGCCCCTCTCCTAACTACTGAGTCATTTGACTGGTTGAGAGTCATTTCCAGTCTAACCTTAGCATACTTGTACTGTTCTGACAGACTAGAAACTGGCTACTCCAATATGCTTTCCCATACAAGACAGCGTTGCTTAGGCAGCATGGCAGTCTGAGCCATTTCCTAATCACTGAATTTAACATCCTCTCTAGCTTCCCTCCCTTTTTTTACACAGGAACCTCATACACTGTTAAAGGCCACATCAACCTAGGCAACAGCCCAAACTGCAAGCACCACAACTTTAGCTTCCCTGGAAGCCCTGGCCGATCTATACTTAAAATGCCTTGACTTATTTCCTTCCTTAACTGCTCAAATTGTCCCTTATCACTAAGTCTTGCATCAAACCATCTACCCAAACTCTTCACCGGTTACTCAAACACCGTAGCCACCACCTCAACATTTATCACAAACCTCTTGTCTACTAGCTTCCCTTTAATAACCGAAATAGTCCTAGACTCACTTGGCTTAACTTTCAGTCGAGCCCATTGCAGATTACTATCTAACTTTTCAAACAACCTACTAGTACAAGGTATAGTTGACATCACTGTCGTCATATCATCCATGTAAGCCATAATTTGTGGAAGACACAGCCCTCCCTGAAGCCTTTAAAATACATATTTATGAGAGGGGCTTGGACTGGGTTCAATGAAGAAAAATGAGGAAGAGCAGCACAGCACTGCAATGCCAAGTTGTCTTGTATTCGAGAAGTAGCTTCATGATACATTATGCTGCTAATGTTTCAAGGCTACGTCTTCTGAGGGGGATTTAGGATACGTCCATTAGATAAGCTGGCCAACATTTAGCCAGATGGGTAGTGGCTGTAGTGACTGAAAATACATTGCATCAAGAAGACTTCTTTATCAATCTTTATCAATGACTCAAGACTTTGGCCAATCTTTTTTTTACCTCTGTCTTTTTTTTTTTGTTAATTTTCTTTTTCTTTCTCTATTTTTTAATCAGTGATGTTGTTTTAGATGGTTCAGCCTGTGCAGATTAACCCTGATAGAAATATATGCATCAACATTTCTCTCTAGTAAGACCAAAAAGGATTGGTTGATAAGAGAGAAGACTCGATGTAAGAAACAGAAAAAATGGAAGTTAATAGCATTCAATGACAACATATTAGCTTGATATAACCTGAATTTAAAACAGGGGTCTTAAGGGCAAATAAGAAGCTTATGAGTAACTGAAAGTAGGACTGGGTGACATGGAGAAAAATGAATAGGCTGATATTCAGAAGCCTGTTTTACACACTGATATTTGTCACACCATTTGCAGAAGGATAGATCAGATCGACAACAAAAATAAATACGGTGCGTCTACGGCTTTTGGGTGAGTTTAACTCAACCTTTATTTAAACACATTTTAACAAAATATGTAAAAAAAAAAAAATCACTTATCATAAAGCTCTCCATGTCATTTGCCCTTGATTGCTTACAGATTACTTGCGAATCACTATGCAATTGTTGTCAAATTCCAAATAATTTCTTCATTATAGGAGAATTTGCTTTCATTTAAGGAATAAATTGCACTTTTTAAGCTTAATTAGTTCCAAAGTACTCGACAAAGTTTTCCGTAATGTTGACAGAAATTAGATGGATTAGCTCACGACATTAATTAATTCTATCTGAATCTGTTGAAGATCACAGATGAGGACTTGAGTTAGTCATTGTATTAAAACTGAAATACTGCCAGTAGTCAAACAATAAAATTAAATATGGCAACTGTTTAACATTATTTTTACATGTGTTTTTCATATTTAAATAAACAACCAGTATTTTTCATATGAGTCATCATTTCTTCCCTGCAACAGCTCAAATGATATAATCCTAGCAGATTTTATGAATCTAAAGAAGAATACAAAAATATCTGTGAATTAATCGAAAAATTATTCTGACACCAAAATGTTTTTTTCCTGATCTGGTGGTCCAAAAACACACATTTGTGCTACAAACACTAAATAGGCTACAATTGAGGGAAATGCTGAATTTTCAAGTGTGTATTTATCCCTGGCCCTGACAAAACATATGCTTTTATCAGTCATCTTGGAAATTGCTTTTTTCATAGTTATGAGACATACTGTCACTGTCAGTCAAGCTCACCATCACCAGAGAGTATTCCATCCTTCACCTGATGATTGTATTCTTTAATTCAGAGGCATCCCATATGTCACAGCAATTTTGTAAAAGTTGACTGACAATGTTATCTGATTAGGACATAAGTATGGTGTTACTAGTCACGCCTGCTTGTAGCCCTCCCACGGAACACTTTATAATGGAGAGGGATCATGTTGCAGGGTTAAGAATAGTGTCTCCAATTTTCAACTGTTTCATGTTCAGATACTTATCACACCAGCAGCACAAGGTTGGTAATCTTTATGAGAAAGATGGTGTTTTCATGCAAATGAAGTGCCGCGTACAAGACGGATTTTAATCAGGCACACTGTCTGCATAGAGTTTGATTGATGAGCACTCACTCGTAAGTCTTAGGAGATGAGCTGAGATGATTAAAAGTGAGACGATTTCCTTCTGGGGTTAAAGATTATTTTTTTGACTCATCTTTGCTTTCAAACCCAGCTGATGGTTTAAAATTGAGGGGTCTATTTCATAAAACTAAACAGCTGAAATTTCTAAATCACATTTTTTTGAAGAAAGTTGAAAGGTGTGAAAAACAGAAGGTAAACATCAAGTGCTCTTTGGAGTCAATATGTGCAGCCCTGAAGCTGGAAAAAGTGAGCAGAAAGACATTCACTTATACAATTGGTTTTACACAAGGGACCCCAACAAAGCTAGCCAGTGACAGGCAGATAATAGTGCTAACTTTAGTCTGCACAACCTCTGAATGCTCCTATATGATAGTCTTCTTGAGTGTGACTGATGGCTGGGGTTAAATAATGGGACTGTCCCTCCTCCCCTCAGTGCACACAAAGAAACTGCACCCTCCTCTGACAAACAGAACATTTTCCGACAACAAGACAATAGAAATGTGATCCATTAGAGGAAATTACCCACATTTGCTCAGACAATAAAAGAAAAGGCTGCAAAACAAATAAAGCAAATAACCATTACAAAAATTTAACAGCACACAGACATACAACAGGGATGGATTATATCCTCATAACAAAAAAAAAGATTCATTAAAGTTCCCAGGCCATGGACATATATCTGTATAAATGCAGATGAATGCATTATAAAAAGGAAATGTAAATCTGTCTTGAGACAAATCCTTACTATGATGCAAATCAAAAGAACTTTCCCATGTCATCCCCCTTTTTTTCTCTCTCTCAGCCGATCTTGCCTTCCGCAGCACATATACACAAAGTAATAAAGAGTGGAAGAGGTGGGCTGAAAGAAGACCACGAACAAGTGAGCTACAGACTTCCAAGGACCAGGGAAGGAGGGGAGGTGAAAGATTGAGTGTGGGAGGGAGAGAAACAGAGAGGAAGACATGAAACAGAGATTGGTGAAATGGTCCTGTATATGAATAGACTCCAAGTAAAAAGACAGATTTGTTGATATCTGAAGATCATGAATTGCAAATAACAATTGATGCTGACAGCGACTGTAACACAGGCTAAGGCAAGCGAGTTACCTTGACAATCTTACTGGTTTGTTTGTAATGTCCAACCAGGAGCAATTAGGTGCCTCCTCTCACAAACATTGTAAATCAGTACATAGCCAGACTTTCAATTGGTTGTTAATTAATAGGCAGCACTCTACCAAATGGCAACTAAGTTGCATCATGTCCTTTATGGTTATGAGACCCCCCAAAAAAGGTGGGATATTAAGCTTTAAAACAGTAACCTCAAAGGAAAATCTCATATACCACATGGATTTCCTGTAAGACAGCAGCATCAATATATTGCAAACATGTTGTGCCGACAGAGGCACAATTCTGTCATATAGGTCGGTGGTATTGGCAGGGTTATGTGTATGATAGATATATGCTGAAAAAACATGACCTCACATCTGCCATCACAGTCGTCATCAATTTTAGGGTTAAGTATGGCTCTGTAATATCTATCTATGGATTAATGGTTTGTTCTAGCATTTGATATACAGGATCGGTCGAGGCCCCAAGATTAAGAATGACCGCCATTTGTGCATATAATCTACAAGGTACCAGTGGATATTGGGCTACTGTGGGTTGAAGACGGAGAGGAGGAAGGCGTGTTCTGAAGCAGAGAGAAAAGAGGAACGGCAAGAGTCTGGGACTGAGAGTAGGGACTGAATATTGGGACGATCACAGGGAAAGACGGAGAGTTGGTTGACATGATGCAGAGAAGGAAGGTGGATATACTGTGTGCCCAGGAGACCAGATGGTAGGTAGAAAGGCTAGAAGCTTGGGAGCAGGTTTTAAGTTGTACTATCATGGTTCTAACAATGTTCTGGAGGTGAAAAGAATGTTAGATAGAGTTATGAGCCTGAGACTAGAAATTGAAGATGTGATGCTCAATGTTGTTTGTGGCTATACCCCACATTAGGATGTGAGTTACAGGAGAAGGAGAAGTTCTGGAATGAGTTAGATGAATTGATGCAGAATATCCCCAGAAATTAGAGAGTTGTAAGTGGAGCAGAATTCAATGGACATGTTGGTGCAGGCAATAGAGGTGATGAAGAAGTGATGGGCAGGTTTGGTATCCAGGATAGGAACATAGAAGGACATATGGTGGTAGACTATGCTAAAAGGATGGAAATGACTGTAGTGAATACTTTTTTCCAGAAAAGACAGGAACATAGGGGAACTGATAAGAGCGGAGGTAGGAGCACGCATGTAGACTTCATCTTGTATAGACCAGGTAATCTAAAAGGGATCAGTGATTGCAAAGTAGTGGTAGGTGAGAGTGTAGCCAGACAGCATAGGATGGTGGTTTGTAGGATGACTCTGGTGACAAGGAAGATCAAGAGGACAAAGTGCTGGAAGATGAAAGGGGAGGAGTGTTGTATGGTTTTCAGGGAGGAGATGAGAAAGGCTGTAGGTGGTCAGGGAGAGCTTCCAGATGACTGGATAACTACAGCTAATGTGGTAAGGGAAACAGGTAGGAGAGTACTTGGTGTGTCATCTGGAAGGAAAGTACATAAGAAGACCTGGTGGTGGAATGAGGAAGTGCAGGAGTGTATACAGAGAAAGCGGTTAGCAAAGAAGAGGTGGGACACTGAAGGGACTGAAGAGAACAGACAAGAGTACAGGAAAATACAGCATGAGGTAAAAATTAAGGTAGCAATGCTCGGTTGGACAGTAAGGAGGGAGAGAATGATTTGTACAGGTTGGCAAAACAGAGAGATTGAGATGGAAAGGGTGTAGAGCAGGTCTGTGTGATTAAGGATAGAGAGGGAAATGTATTGACAGATGCTAGAAGAGTGATGGGAAGATGGAAGGAGTACTTTGAAGAGCTGATGTATGAGGAAAATGAAAGAGGGAAGGGTAAAAGAGGTGACTACTGTAGACCACAGAGTAGCAGAGATTAGTAAAAGTGAAGTGAGGAGGGCATTGAAGAGGATGAAGAGTGGAAAGACAGTTGGTACAGATGATATACCTGTGGAGGTATGGAAGTGTCTAAGAGAGGCAGGGGTACAGTTTCTGGCTAGATTATTCAACAGGATCTTAGAGAGAGAGAAGATGGCTGAGGAGTGGAGAAGAAGTGTGATGGTGCCCATTTTTAAGAATAAGGGGGCTGTGCAGAATTGC
>CAAKHD010014032.1:107979-125390 GCA_901007705.1 Fistularia tabacaria
CCCCGGTGGCTCCGGGAACCACACTTTGACACTTTTGGGGGGGGGGGGGGTTGTCTGCCTGAGCCGCTCCCAAGCCCAGATAATGCAGATGGTTGCGTCAGGACGACCATCCGGCGTAAAACTTTTACCAAAAACAAATATGCAAATCAAACCCTAAGAATTTCATTCCGGATCGGTCGAGGCCCGGGTTAACAACGACTGCCGTTGCTGCAGATAACCTACAGGGTACCAGTGGAAATTGGGCGACTGTGGGTTGAAGAAAGAGAGAAGGAAGGCGTGTTCGTAAGCAGAGAGAGTAGAAGAAAAGCAAGAGTCTGGGACTGAGAGTAGGGACTGAATATTGGGACGATGACAGGAAAAGGTAGAGTTGGTTGACATGATGCAGACAAAGAAGGTGGACATATTGTGTGTCCAGAAGACCAGGTGAAAAGGCAGTAAGGCTAGAAGCTTAGGAGCAGGTTTTAAGTGGTACTATAATGGTATTGGCAGGAAGAGAAATGGAGTAGGAGTTATCTTGAAGGAGGAGTTTGTTAGGAATGTTCTGGAGGTGAAAAGAATGTCAGACAGACTTATGAGTCTGAAACCAGAAATTGAAGGTATGATGCTCAATGTTGTTTGTGGCTATGCCCCACATGTAGGATGTGAGTTAGAGGAGAAGGAGAAGTTCTAGAATGTGTTAGATGAAGTGATGCAGAATATCCCTAGAAATAAGAGAGTGGTAATTGGAGCAGGCTTCAACGGACATGTTGGTGCAGGGAATAGAGGTGATGAAGAAGTGATGGGCAGGTTTGGTATCCAGGATAGGATCGTAGAGGGACAGATGGTGGTAGACTTTGCAAAAAGAATGGAAATGGCAGTAGTGAATATTTTTTTCCAGAAAAGACAGGACAATAGGGTAACTCATAAGAACGAAGGTAGGAGCACGCAGGTAGACTTCATCTTATATAGAATTGAACTGAACTGAAGGGACTAAAGATAACAGACAGGAGTAAAGGAAAATACAGCATGAGGTAAAAATAACGGTAGCAAAGGCAAAACAAAGGGGATATGATGACTTGTATGCTCGGTTGGACAGTAAGGAGAAAGAGAAGGATTTATAATGGTTGGCAAAAAAGAGAGATAGACGGAAAGGATGTACATCTGGCTCGATCATTCAAAAGGATCTTGGAGCATGGGATGATGGCTGAGGAATGGAGAAGAAGTGTGATGGTGCACATTTTTAAGAATAAGGGGGGTGTACAGACTTGCAGTAACTAAAAGGGGATAAAGTTGATGAGCCATACAATGAAGTTATGGGAAAGAGTAGTGGAAGCTAGACTGATAGCAGAAGTCAGCATTTGTGAGCAGCAGTATGGCTTCATGCCTAGAAAGAGTACTACAGATGCAGTATTTGATTTGAGAATACTACTAGAAAAGTACAGAGAAGGCCAGAGGAAGCTGCATTGCGCTATTGTAGACCTAGAAAAGTATACGACAGGTTGTCAAGAGAAGAACTTTGACCTATAAAAAAAGATACAAAAGAGAGCTGCCCAATCCCTCTGGAATTGTATGAGAACGTCTGGAGTAGCAGAGAAGTATGTTAGACTGGTGCAGGACATGTATGCTGGCTGTGAGACAGTGGTGAGGTGCGCTGTACATGTGACGAAGAAGTTCAAGGTGGAGGTGGGACTTCATTAGGGATCAGCGTTGACCCCATGCTTGTTTGCAGTGGTGATGGACAGGCTGACAGATGAGGTGAGACAGGAATCTCCATGGACCATGATGTTTGCAGATGATATTGTGATCTGTAGTGAGAGCAGGGAACAGGTTGAGGAAAATCTTGAGAGGTGGTGGTATGCTCTGGAAAGGAGAGGAATGAAGGTTAGCTGCAGCAAGATAGAAAATAAGTGTGTGAATGAGAGGAACCCAGATGGAACGGTGAGGCTACAGGGAGTGGAGATCAAGAAGTTGGAGGATTTCAAGTACTTAAGAGTACTTTCTCTTAAGTCCAGAGAAATGGAGAGTGTGGAAAAGAGGTAAAGAAACGGGTTCAAGCAGGAATGGGTGGAGAAAGGTTTCAGGGGTTCTATGTAATAGAAGAATATCAGCCAGAATGAAAGGAAAGGTGTACAAAACAGTGGTGAGACCAGCAATGCTGTATGTTTTGGAGACAGTGGCACTGAACAAAAGACAGGAGGCAGAGCTGGAGGTAGCCGAGATGAAGATGTTGAGGTTCTCTTTGGGAGTGACGAGGATGGATAGGATCAGGAATGAGTCCATCAGGGGGACAGCTCATGTTAGATGTTTTGGAGAGAAGGTCAGAGAAGCCACACTGAGATAGTTCGGTCATGTACAGTGGAGGGATAGGGACTGGTAGACGGATGCTGGAATTGGAGATGCCAGGCAGGAGGTCTAGAGGAAGACCGGAGCGAAGATTTATGGATGTAGTGAGAGAGGATATGTAGGTAGTTGGCGTGAGAGATGAAGATACTGAGAATAGGGTTAAATGGAGAAGGTTGATTCGCTGTGGCGGGAAGGAAAAGAAGAACACAGAATTTCAGTGTAGATATTTGTCAAAAAAAGGTTTTTAAAAAGTCAGTGGACGTTTGCATTCATATATGGGAAAGTCATCAGATTAAATGAGAAACTCTGCTTTTTAAACAATGAGATTTCACTATACTGTGTTTCACTGTTTAATTGTAGTTGCTGAGAGTACAGCTTAAAAGCTGTCCCCGACATTTTGTAGCACTGACTTGCATATTTCAAAAACAAAAAATCCGATCTTATTCAACCGGTGTGTGCTATTAAAGTTGGCTTATGAGTCATAATTTCTCGATTGTAATTCTCCTTTTCGTGACATGAGAAGGAGGGACCAAAAGGTGAAAGGAATGGGTGCCGTGTAATTCAGGGAGAACAAGCAAATCAGGGGAAGAAAATGAAGTATTATTGCAATTGCTGATATAGAAAGAAAACATTTTCAAGATGTATCGAAAAATATTGTGGCAGAACTTCATCCGCAATTTACTTCTGGTTGTAGTAATAGAAGCTATTTAAAATGTATTTGAATAATGATAAACATTTTAACCCGATGATATTTTTTTAAATCCCCAATTATAGGTTGTTAAATTAATAACTGCATTACCAACAATCATTATCATTATTACTTTATAATTGGTTGATACAAAAGAATGAACATCTGACCTAGAAATAGGTTTATATGTCAGAAGAAAAAGTGAACACACACACTGCCAAAAGCTGTCGGGGAAATATGATTTATGTCACACCCTCTTAGACCTGAAACTGAATCGAAACTTTTTAAAATGTCTTTCTTCTAATTACTGTTGTCATTCAGAGCCTGAACATGGGGGAAGTCTTGCTCAAGGGCATCTGCTCAGAAAGCACACTTTTTTCTTTTTCTATTTGAATGTCACAAACACAAGTCTCAATTTCTCTCCATTTTGTATTCCAACTTATAGCATTTGCATAGTTTTCTAATAAACACTTAGTTCCATGCCAGATTGGGGGGTGGAGATGGTGACACAAAACCCCACAACAACAGCAATTTCAGCTCACAGTCTGATTCAATGAGAAGAGAAAATTCCAATGTCAATAATATTGAACGGATGCATTTCAATATCATTATTATCTGATACTGAGCCAAGAGCACAAAATATAATGAAATCTTGAAGTTTGAAACGCAGTCCATTCTTGGCAAGCCAAATTTGGTGTACATTTTTAGGGAGTATTTTATGTACCATACACCCAATTCAGAATTGATTATGATGTTATTTCAGCCTTCCATCTGATCCTGCATGTCTGTGTTAGTGTTTTGACAAAAATTGCTCTGCTGTGACCGGGTGGAATAATGAAGGTACAACGATGGAAAGAATATGTTGTAAATGGTCTCGAAATGAGAGGTATGAATGTGTCACAGGCAACTACAGCGGTCATGACCATCGGGAATTCAAATGATTTCCACCTGGACTCTACTCAGCTCAATTAGTGGCAAAATGGAGGGGAGGGGTCAGAGTGTGGGATAGAACAAAACGGAAAGATACATTTGTTTTGAATAGAATAGAATACAGGTGTGTGGTGTGCCCATCAATGTCCAGTAAATGTGCAATTCATGCATACAAATGAGAGGCCAGAAAGAAGTGGTGCACCTTCCACAAAGACACTGATTGAAAAAAGCAGAGAAAGAGCACAGAAAAAAAATAGCAGAAGTAACAACAAACACAATCTAGCAAAAAGTTATTTAAGGCCAGAGTAAAGAGTTCACTGAATTTACATAAAGATTATAAGTTCAGCTATCAATTGATGTCAAATTTAATGTGATGTTTCATCTCTAAGAGCAATTAAATAATTCACTGTGTTATATCAGTTCTTTATTGATTGCAACTTACAATGATATTTCTACATGCAAAAATATTTTCAAACATGGACACAATGTTTCCTTTTATCCTAACACATTTATTTATTCTTTCATTGAGAGATGTAGAAGAAATTTGTGAATGGGGAAAAATATGGACAATTGAAGGCCTTATTTATGGAAGGCCCTTCTGACTACATGGCAACCAAAATAGGTTATTTTAGAAGTACCTGATACTTTGTGAAGAATGTCCCAATGATAACATTGTGCCTGGATAGGCAAAGATCTAAAAAAAATAACGACAATCAATGCAGAAAAATGTCATGATGTGTTTTTTGAAACCGATAACTGATCCACTGGAAGCAGTATTGAGACACATTTATTTTTCTTCTTACTACCTTTTTACTTGAATTTTCTGAAGTCTGAAACCATTGAGGAAAAAATGTAATACATCTTTTTAATCTGTTATCATGTCACTTGCATGGCTAAATGTGTTGGATCAGGAGAATGAATCACTGTGCAAGAAAATACTTCTTCTTGATGTGACTTCAAATGAAAAAGCATTGGGCTTGTAAGGCAATCACTATGAAGTAACTTAAAGGAGCTGAAAAGATGAAAAAGATAGGAAACAGTCTGACCAATACATGAGATTTGTCCTGATATATCAGGTGTATTCATGCATCTGATGGTTCAAGTTTAGAATTCATCCTATCACAAAGGTCAAAGGGTCTAAGGCCATGTGCCCTAAGCACTCTTTGTGTTGCTTTAAAGTAGCTCTTAGAGGAAATGCCGAAATGAGAAAAAGCATTTCTCAACAAGACATCAGTGACCCTGCTTTGAGTGATCGATGTGAGTGAGAAAGGATAAACTTGACGATGCCTTGTGGTGTGCCTGAGGACACACTTCTGAACTAAAAATTGCAAAGTTCAAAAGCTGAGGAGGAGTGGGAAAAAAACTACAACATTTGGAGTCAGCAAACTCTAATAGCTTGATTTTAAACTATTAAAGTTTTTGGTTTTGATACTGTTGGCAAACAGCCCACACAAGCCACTGTGAAGACAAAGCCTCGAGTGCACTGGCAACAGCTTCCAACCCAGCTAAGATTCTATGAACCGCTTGTGGTTCAGGTTTTCCTGAGAGACCGTCACATTTGCTGGTTCGTCTTCCTCCTTTTTCTCTGGAAAGCAGAGTATCACAAAATGCTGAAAAATTATCATCTACAACTGGGAATTTGAGTTGTTCATGTCACAGCAAAGAGTTGTCTGCCAAGCAAATATAGAAGGGCTGTTGATAGCCAGCAGGCAGTAGGGTCCTGAAGTGTAGAAATAATTTGATGAAAGTCTGATTGTTCAGCACAAACAGCCTCACAGGGTATGTCTCTGAACAAAGACAGCAATACCCTCCCCTTGTTGAAGCAAAGGCTCTCAGAACTGAAAGCCTAATGCTGGTCTGGAGCCTTCTGATCGCACAAAGAGTTGGAAACCCTGATGATCGGTAGTCAGCCCTATATTTTACCTTTTTCACACCCTGACGATCCTTCATTTTTTTCTCTCCTATGGTTCACTGTTGAATACAAAAGAGGGATGACATGGAGTTTTGAGCAGCACTGCACTAATTGTTTGTCAGTTTCAAGGAATTTATTACATCTAATGAACTCGGCAAAATGAGCTCATGCTGGGTAAAAAAAAAAAGAAACATTAAAAAAACAAGATACTGTCGTTTTAATTAACTAAATGCTGACTAATTCCAGTCGATTCATTAAAGTTGTACACAACAGATTTTACGACGGGAATGAGGAACCACAAAATAAGTATTATGTTTACACGGATACTTGATTTTGCTCCGTGAATGCATCTTAACACATTTTATTTTTGTCAAATGTTAGCAGCAAGGAAGAAACTTATCTCATGGAAAAAAAAAAGTTGAACAGGTTGGCTAACACAGTAATCTTCACCTAGATATATAGGAAATCCTTCATCAGTGCAGCAGCTTCAGTTGATTCTGTATGCTTTCTGCTGCAGCAGCTATGTCATGCTTGGCCTTATGTATTTACGGTATATGAGGTGGCAAAATAGGAAAATGAAAGAATTCTTCCTGCAGTACATGGTGGAGGGAAGGACTTTGCCATTGCATTTTTATGCTCATTTTGAAGAGTGACATGAAAATGTGCAAACAACTGATTGAACGTGCCCTTTGTCTCTGTGTCAGAGCAGTCAAATGTGTTTGGGCTGGGCTCAGCATAAAACTGAACGCAGAGGTCTCCTAGGATGAGGCAGTCTCATAGTAGTTTGAGATAGTTAGTGGATGTCAAATTTTAGGATCAGACTTAAAGCGCTGGCCTTGATAGTAAAGTGGATTTCAAAACATTTACTGATAAAAAAAAGAAATACTCCCACCTTTGGCTGACGGTCAAAGTCAAAGCTTTGATCCCAGGACTATGACGAACATGTAGAGTAGCATAAGAGTGTGATTTTAGACTGGAAATAAAACTGAGTTGCCAGTACCACAGCCATGAAAACATTTGTGTTTTTGTTTGTACACACACACACACACACACATAAACACACACACACACAAATTAGGACTTGTGACCAAGGTCCGAGTCCTAATTGCACGCCGGTGAAATGTTATTCGTCCACTTATGTCACAGCCACAAACAACACACTGTTGACAGCAAGGAAGTTAGTAATTGCTCCTGACTTTCACTTTCCAGGGTGCCGCATCCAAAATATCTGGACATTTTGCTGGCTGACTTGGAAGACAGTGTTTTTAATGAGATTGACTTCTGTTTATGCCAACAAAAGACTCATGGTTGATGGCACCGGTCTTTCCACAATCAATATTGAGCATATCAGTGCTGGCAGGTCCACAAGAGCAACCTGTTTTTAATTTGGCAAAAAGAGATGGAGAAGAATTCAAACATGCCAGATATATTCTCTGAATTGCTCTATTATGAAAAAGTTGAACAATTTTCTTTTCATATGCTCACTGCATGACTTAAGAGACAGCTCAACTGGTGTTATCCATGACTATCTAAGTAAATACTGATTGGGCTGTTCAGCAATTTCGTAAAGCATACATGGTTACTAAAGAATCACACATAGGTTGTCAAAGTTGGCGTTGTAATTCTTCACGTGAAAAAATTCAACCCAAAAGAGACGTTTGTTGTTACCCACTTCCACTTCATGGATTCTCAAGGGTTGGGGCTGTTGAATGAAAGACTTACTGAAACACAGTTAAAAAAGCAACTGTCCACTTAGTGCCATAAAGGGGTAATACGGTGGAAGAAGCTCTGTTGTCAGTCTGCCATCAACAAAAGCAAAGGCTTTTAATATTGTGATATATTTGAGATAGCTTTTGCTTTCGGCAGACTAAAGACTCTCGCGGTCAGTTTGGAAAACCAAGTGCCCCCCCCTCAACAGAAATAGGTCAGACTCGAAGCAGTGTCAGACTGAAGATGGTAATGAGTTCAGACAAGGGCTCCCTGACGTCTTTTATACACTAAAACAAAGTTTGATATATGTTGTTTTGATTACATACATTGGAATTATCGATGATGGAGCCTTGGAGTCTTGGATGAGATTATCTTTAATCCTGAGCAGCACCGTACCACTATACAACAGCGACAGTGCACTTCCGGGCCGTATGAATACGCCCAGTTTAAGCCATGCCCCTCAGCCCCTACTCCCGCGGGGTGAGAGGCCACACCCTTTGGTGTCCACCACTCCGCCCCCCCCCGAACACCCAGAAGGGACCCTGGAACCAAACTAGTGTCTCACTGAAGGATGAAGTGTTGTTCAATCGAAACAGCCGGGGGCTCTGGACACTGGACCCATAGAGGTGCAGCCGGGGTCCTAGACGGAGGGTGACCACGGCAGGGAACCTGGGCAGGAAGCAGAACTTCCCCAGCCACCCTGTTTGCTGGCTTCAGATGATCGAGTGACACCTGCTCCCTTTGCACGCCCACGTCCAGCATGAAACTCTTAGCGCCCGCCTCGAGAACCCGGAACGTCTCATCATACGGGGGCTGAAGAAGCTAATGTCAGACAGAGTGCCAAAACGGGCGAGGAAGAGAGAAACGCCCTAAACATGCCCAAGGTCACCATGGAGGACAGCAGAACCACCTCCAGCCACCTGGTGGTCCGAACGACCACGGTGAGCAGGTGCATAAAACCCTGCGAAGGTGGCAGAGGGGCTACCAGGTCAATATGCACATGGTCGAAATGTCTGGCCGGAATCAAATGGCTCGAGGGCAGCCCTAACATGCCAATGAACCTTAACACACTGCCACACCACACACGCAGCCACCCATTCCCTGATGTCCTTACGTATGCCAGGCCAGAAGAACTTAGAACCCACCAATTTCACCGACACTCAGACGCCCGTGTGCGAGAGGGAATGCAACAGGGTGCACTAGCACACGTGACAGGCAATCCACAACGGGGTTGGTCTTCCCTGACACATGCCGAATGTTCGTCAGTCGTCAATGCTACTGGCACCGTGGGTGCTGGATAGGCCAGAAGGGCTGTGTCAGCCAGGGCGCTCTTACCCCCGCAAAAAGCCCAAACCAGTGTCCAATCGACCATGTCGCTCCCCCACCTGGATGGCAGAGCCCCGTACCGTGGCTGAAGGAGGTGGGCAGCGTGAGGGAGCAAACGGTTGTAGAAGTTCACCATGACCAAGAACTCCTGCAATGACCGGACCGAGGCCGGGCGGGGAAAACCAGTCGCTGCTCATACGTTCACAGGCAACGGAACTGCGTCATGCAGTGAAATGTGATGGCCCAGGAAGTCAATCACCGACTACTAAAACTCACATTTAGCTGGGTTGACTATAAGGCCGTGTTCATCCAGATGACGAATAACCTGTGTCAGATGCTCCTGGTGCTCGTCAGCCGACGGGCTGGCCACCAGTATATTGTCGAGATAGACAAACACAAAAGTGAGGTCATGCAACACCGAGTGCATAAGCCTCTGAAAGGTCTGAGCAGCCCCCCTTCAAGGCAAAAGGCATACACAGGAATTCAAAAACCCAAAACAGGGTAACCACCACGGTCTTAGGCACGTCCTCTGTGCAAAGGAACCTGATGATAACCACGCACCAGATCCACCTTGGAAAAAAACAGTGGCACTTTACAGCTGCAGGGAGAAGTCTTAAATGTGGGAAATCGGGTAACGGTCATTCGCAGTGGCGTTATTCAGCCGGCGAAAAATCGTCGCAGGGGCGCCACGACCCGTCAGTCTTGGGAACCATGTGGAAAAGGGAGGCCCACAGGCTGTTGGCCTATCCCCAAGGGTTCCATGGTAGCAAACTCCCCCTTCGCAGTCGCTAGCTTGGCACACATCTAGGCGCCGAGCCCGTGCGAAAACAATTGGTCCAACCATGGGGATTAAGTGCTCCACACCGTGCCTCGCAGACGCGGTGGAAAATGTAGGCGTCATTAGCAACAGACAGTTCACCAGCAAATGCTGGTACACATCCCCCGATGCCAAAAAGTTAACGTGCGCTCGTGACCCAACCCCCCTGTCAAAAGGAACCCACCATCGTCAGCTCCCAGCAGCGCCAGCATGCCATCCATTAGGTCCAACTCCATGGCTCACCATGTCAAGTGTTGGTCCAGCACTGCGACAACCAAAAAGTACCTGAAACCAGGCGACGGGGTCGCTCTGCCAGAATTTCGGTAGCCGGACAGTCACGGTGGGCTGAGGATGGCTAAGCGGGTTGCGGCAATATGGCCAAGGTGGAATTGCACACCTCCTCAGGCTTGGGGACAACCTACTTCCCTCTCGGTGCGAAGAGAAAGCTCTTCGCTTTGGACAGTTTTGAATGACATATCAGCATTTAAGCAATGCTATTGTAAGAATTTTGGCATACTAAATTACCTGATTACCATGCTTTAGGATAAGCAAACAATCTCTCAACTTGTGTGAATGAAGAATCTGGAGTAACCTTGAGTGGATACATTTTCAATGTTAAATACCATCTTACAAAGGTTTGAGGCAATAATACCTTTCTGAACTTCCAACTTATGTACATTTACATTATTTGAAAAAAGGCTTGTGAAAAGGATGGTCTGCCCACGAATGATTAATAATTAAATGCATTAACACCTGTGACAATTCAACAGTAGTCTTTTCTTGTATTGCATCTGACACTCTTTGATCAATAGCCTCAATGTCTGACAAGAAGTCCAATACTGACTCCATTTCTTGTAAGTCATGTCGGCCACTTCTGCCCCCTCTTAAGCCAGTGTGCTCAAAGCTCAGCAGAGGAGTGCTTTCCATATGCCTGTCCTCTCACTTTTCATTGACGCTATTTCAACTATGTATCAACTTGACATGAGTTTTATTCAACCTGCACTCGGTGTGCTTGTGGGCCATGTTTAAAGCAAAAACTGAAACTCTATCCTGACTACCAACTCATAACAACTCAACACGATTTCCAAGTGAAGCTGCACAAAGCACAGGAGAGTGCATTTAAGTGCCACAGTCTCCTTTGGCTTGTACATGGAGAAGAAAGGGTCTCCTGGACTCTTCTCAAGCCTGGCATCCAAATTCCTGGACCAGTTGGTTTCAACACAGGGGGAGTAGGAGGAGGAGAGGATTCTGCCTTGAAAGACATCCAATACCTACAGCTGATGCCTCTGGCTGGCAAGTCTAATAACATCATCTGTGCAAGACATTATTGTAGATCTCATATCTATAACCCAATATGTCCATTGGGAGGGGTTGGAATATAATAGCAGCAGCCAACACCACAATGGCCATGTAAGGAATTTCATGATGGACGAAGTAAGGCAACATTTGGCAATTGTGGTCAAACATATTAAAAAAGGTCTCACATTTATAATATTTGTCTGCAATTAAAGATTATCCTGAGTGTAGATCTCTAAAATTATTACTATTATAAATTATCCCTATCACTGAGAGGCATGGCTTTCAAGGTGTTTATGCATCACAGCTACTCTGTCTCTGAGGTGATGATGGGAACATGTGCTGAAGTTCTCGTGTTTACTATTGTCTAAATTGTGTGAAGGAAAAGCCCACCCAGCATGAATTCAAATCATTTCTGCTCCAATCATCACAGGCTTGTCTGCCTATATGAGGTGGACCAACTTTGACCTTGTATGCTTTGCTGAAAAAGTCATCTGCATAAGTGTATCCTCAGTAAGTGTGTATCATTCCCACAATATATGAGCATTGTGTTTGTGCTGTACTGCACATAGCATAACAATGATTTCTCTGACTCATCAAAAAGGAACATGACGTTCACAAAGGCTTATGCAATTCACTGATACTAATAATTGCACAAATTGGATCCTCGGATTGATGTAGTGAACAGAATTATGATTATTTTAAAACATCTAATAAAGGAGGAACATCTGAGCGAATGATGTCAAGTGCATTCAGTACAGTTGATCACTTGATCATGAGATCTCAATTCAAACCAAATTAACACTTGATTTAATTGTTCACTCAAGAATGTGTTTTACCGAGGGTGAATATAGTGTTTTAGATTTGAGTTTATCTAGGGCAGCAAGAAAAAAAAAAGTATATTCCCCAAACTTCCCATGCAGACACTGTGTCAAACATAGGCACCTGTCACCAGGAGAGAAAGGGCGCACTAACTGGACTGACAAGGAGAAATGTCCTCTCCACAGTCTGAATCTGCACACCTCAGTGATTCAAGCCCATATCCATGCACCAATGCTCACAGCAAATGACACAAATAAGTCACTATATTTGAGTGATTTCCACAGTGAGCACAGATGCTGGTTGCTTCTTTAACAATCCCTTAAAAATGTAAATGGCTAGAGATGAGACAAAGCTATTTGCTTGTGTCTCTGTGCCAGTGACGAAGGGGCTTGACAAGAGACACTCTGTTCAGAATGCACTTTGGAAGCATTAGTGATTGAGATTTAGTGGACATTGCATTATGACAGTCCTAATTGCAATGAGTTCAACTGTCAAGTAAAGGAGATGCGATTAAGGTATCTCAAAACAGCAGTTATTGATCTATATTTTTCTTGTCTAGTATTATGTAAATGATTCTTATCGTGTGAGCGATTTGCAGTACAGATTGCATTCACACAGCTCCTACAATAAATTCTCCCTTTGAGGATATTCTTCTTTCGAGGTGTCATGTAATCAGTTGGAATTAGGTTTTGATTTATCTTCATAGAAATTCGGAGGGGTGCAGAGTTTCAAGGAACGGAGCTCCTAACATTTTTCAACCAAGGATCCTTGAAGCCGAGGCTATTGAGTTTATATTGCAGTTCATGGCTACATGGCTTTAGCTGAGTATTAAACCACGCCGTTTTGAGTGAAATAATTGGCCTCCTTTTTTTCTTTTATGTTGACAATGGGAAGGAAAAGAGGACTTTCTCAGGGATCACTTCAGAGTTTGTCTTAATTGCAAATAACATTTTCAACAAGTAAGCTGTGGATAAAAAATCTCTCTCTCTCTCTCTCTCATTTTCATGGGCTACTTTAATAAGATGAATAGAAAAAAATGTATGCCTTCCTGTACATTTTGACAGAATCTTACATAGCATACATCATGTGTTATCCATTACTGTATCTAGTAAATTGGCAATTGACTGAATGTCTGAACAAAGTTTAGATGTTTAGCAGAATTTCACTAACTGACTGACCAAAACAAGCCACAACCAATCGCAAAATTTTGTGAAATGTGTTCATGCAGGACTAAGTAAATCAGATTTCTCACTGTGGCATGTGGGACCTGCCTAATCCAAACACGATGACTATGCCAAACTAAAAGTATTTCACACACACACACAGCACATTCCGTCAACAACATACTCCACTTATTGAATACCAAAGCTCAGTTATTGAGCCTAGGTCTGAGGAGGCTCCTGTTTCATGCTGAATTAAGGGTGGGAAGCATGAATGCACCTCTGTGTTCATACCAAGCTTTGTATGACAAGAAACACGTGTTAAACACATAACTCAGGTAACCCAAAGTATTCTGACTGATGTCTCAACCAACGCCCAACCTGCTCATAAGAAGTCTTACCAAATAAAGACAGTCCCCAGTCAATCGTAAAAGGAAAACAGCTTTCTAAAATTCGATGACTATTTTATTGATTAAGACCAAAAATTATTCATCATCCACAGTGTTTCTAAAGTGCCCCTTTATTACAGGTCTACAAAGCAATTTAGCCGTTATTGCTTTCTAAAAAGACAAAAAAAAAAATGGAAAAAATGTTGTGTGTTTAGCAGGAGAGTGACTGCATTTTAATGAGTGTTAAACTGTTTGTATAAAATGTCCCATCTTATTTATGGAGGTTTTCTTTAGATTAAATAAATTGTGAATGCAAAGAACCTTGGCTTGTGTTATAAATGAAGTACTTGACATTCAAGTATGCTGTGTGGCTACATATCAATTTTGAATGATGACACTCAAGCAGACATTCTAGATGGAGTCGAATTTAATAATGAACTGAATATTGACGGTTTCTTCCATTAAATGACTCCCATCAAGTTAAGAACATCATAGGACTCCCACTTAGAACACTCAAGTGTCTGAATAGGTGTAAATGAAGTCAATTATTTTTGTACTTAAGTGAAAATCACTGAGATACTCAGTTGAGTATTCAGGGTACTCAACATCAACATCCTTATACAAGTTATTACATGCTTGAAAATATAGCAAGGCTCCCAACTGACTGGATGACTGAGTAAAAGGAATATCAGTTAACTTTGTCCAAATATCATTGAACTTGATATGTATATATTCAACTTCCAGGGCTCTGAAGGTCAGGATACGAAGTGAGATACATCGGTTATGGTTGGCACCCTGAAATCTTCAAGACTCGGGTAAAAAAAAACCTGCTTTTGGTCTGCTTGTCACAGACAAGTAATAGTTCAAGACGGTCCTTGCAAATTCACTACAGCCATCTGTAGTGAGTGAAGTTTGTTTCCAAAAAATTCCACTTCAGTTAACACAGTTGATCTCATGCAAAGTAAAATTTCTGATCATGCTTTAATTATCTAACCTTTAATGAACCAGGAATAAAACTCAGTGACAGTAGAATTCTTCTACGTGCAAAACCTGTTTTATGTTAACATCGATTCCTCCAGCCTGAAAATGAATGAATTTATATATGTATTCATGATATTTTATTTAATCTAATTTTTAAAGCACTTTGATGGTAACAGCTTGATAATTCTTTTTTTGTTATTGCTGTTGTTATTACTTTTATTATCAAGTGTCCTGCAAAGACAGGCAGCAAAAACAATTGACAAGTCAACAACATTGGCACAAGCAATAAAGTAATACCATTATCATGCATATGTGATGAATAAATAGACAGTAATAAATAAAACAAGTGATCTACAAATGCAAGCTTAGTGACGTCAAAACAGTTAAACACAGTGAAAATATCTACTGCCAGAAGATTGGATCTCCAAGTTATTGAAGCATTAGGTCATTTTCAATGATAATAATAATAATGAAATAAATAAATAAATACATTTATGGTGTACTTTCCATCTAAGTGTTGTATGAGTGAGAAGGCCTAAGAGTACCATGCAAATGAATAAAGTCACACATCAATTCATTTATTCTGTGTATCCTGTAGTGGGGGACTTGAGAGGATTAAAAGCATCCAATTAACCTACTGTATGTTTTTGGACTATGGGAGGAAACCAGAGAACCTGAAGGAATCCCATGCAGACACAGGGAGACTGTGCAAACTCCACAGAGAAAGTCCCTCCCCCCTCCCCCCTGTCCAGATTGAACTGGGGACCTTCTTGCAGTTGGTGAAAATTCTAACCACGACTTCATCATGCCGCTGAGAAAAGAAAAAAAAGGCCTCAAATAAACAGCATTCATATACAGCAGCAAAAAAGTGCGTCTTCAACATTGCTTTAAAGAATCTATAGAGCAGACCTGCCTGATGTCAAGAGGCAGACTGTTCCAAAATATTGGTGCATGAAATGAAGGGACCCTCTCACCAACAGTCTTTTTCCAAACATTATATTGTTTTTTTTCAAAATCCTTTGTTAGCCCTAGCGCAAGATTCTGACAGATTAGTCCTTCAAATTTCTTTTTTGTTTATCTCTTTAATTTTGATTATTGATTGGTTCCATATATTCAAGCAGCAGGTTTAAATAAAAACGCCTGGGGAACAAAGGATCGTGACAGGTGACTCCATATCAAACTAAAATGACGATGCACTGACATCACGCACAGTTAATCTTAACTTTCTTTGTTTAAAAATTGTGGCATGCTGATACTTCAGGATCTCAGATTTTATAGCACATTAAACAGGGTAAAAAGTATGAGAAATGTCTTTATATGGGATCTTCAGTTTGTAATCTATCCAAATATTTCAAACATCACAAGCATTGTTAAAAAAATTTAAACAAGATATTTGGAATGCACATACACTCCTTGGTAAGTAGATTTCAAGCAGATTTAAAGAGCAATGTGCAGTGATTTTTCACAAACGGGATATACTTTATTTTCTCCCATCAGACTGAAAAAAAGGAGATGAGGCAAAGAGATTGTGCTATTTGTCCACACGATTATGAATAATGGTCTTTGATTTTCTATACATGGCCTATTTAGAAATGAAAAGACAAAGTCCAAATTACTTTCTCTACAGAACATGAAAGTAAAAAAAAAAAACAGTGTGTGCATCAAACACCCCTAGTCTATTTTGGCAAAAACAGGGACAGGATTGTCCAAGCCATAGATTAGTGAAATCAAATCCAGTGGACAATGCACTGAAAAATGTTTACAACCAGGATTAGGGGGGCCAGGATGGGAAGTGGGATGGATGCACAATGGAAAATAAGCAGTCTGGAATAATGGGAATTTATGTTTGCTGTCTACTTGTTCATCTAATTAAATACAAAGCAGTTCCTCTTGGGATACATGACGAAGTCTCTTTTTCACTTTGCTAGAAATACACCCAATCCTTGGTGAGACTTATCAGGGCCACATACAGCACTTGTTTGCTCCTTATTATCACCAAGCCCCACTACAAATACTTTAGCTGAGAAAACAGCATCTTCGGAAAGCAGGAAAAGAAGTATAGTCTTTTTCATTTTTCATATCGTGTTACTGTGTTATCCAGGTGGGGATGCATTACAGGCTCAGGAGAACGAGTCAAATAAAGCAGAATTTATTTGAACATAGAAACCTTAATATATTCTAAAAAGGGCACATTGGTTCAAAGTTTAGGTAAATATATGGATAAAGTTTTTTCTTCTTCTTGTAGTCGTTTAATGTCCAGGCTGAAGTACATTTATTAAGTTAAAAGCACATGAGAAGGCCTGTGCCATTTTTCTAAAACTGATGACGAGCTTGAATATATAATGCAAACACTTGTCCTTGTGCCAAACAGTGCATCTACCGAATAATAATAACAAGAGGGACTTGGGGATATAAGCATGCAGAATATGAAACACATGCCAATGTCTCCTGTCATCTGTGGCCAGATCACAGGAGGAATATTGGGTTATAGGGCAGAGACATCAAAATGTCAATTTTTTAAAAGAAGAGCAAAATTTGTTCCTGATCCATTTAAATGCAGTATTTCCACCAGTTAAAACTCTACCTGGCTATATCCAAACTAAACACATGTCACTCTTAGTCTGTAATCACTTTTACTTATTTTTCTGCTTACAGTGAGGCTTAATAACTCACTTTGAAACAATTAAGTTTTGCTGTTTTTGATTGAAATATAATGAATTGCAGTCTTGAAAAGTGAATGATAGTAAAACAACAGATTCAAAGAGTCGTTCAAGAAAAAAAATATTATTCCCAGAATTATCTTATGCAATGCAGTATTTTATGGATCAATTTGGCTGTCAATCAGACAAAGAGAGGCAATTCTGGGGCCAAATCAAAGACCTTTCTTACAAAGCAACAGAGGGATGGGTGTGGGCTACTTGATTTGCAAATGCAATTAATTCATTTGCAAATCTAATGGAAGACAAAGCTGTCCATTCAGGTGAAGCTACCTTTTGTTTGCTTTTTGCAGGAAAGTGTCTGATAGCACTGAGGCAGGGGCCTCGTGAGGCTGTTGTAG
>CAAKHD010014032.1:125410-165448 GCA_901007705.1 Fistularia tabacaria
TTATTTGCAAATGCAATTAATTCATTTGCAAATCTAATGGAAGACAAAGCTGTCCATTCAGGTGAAGCTACCTTTTGTTTGCTTTTTGCAGGAAAGTGTCTGATAGCACTGAGGCAGGGGCCTCGTGAGGCTGTTGTAGTCTTTCAATTTTCGGTGACATTAAGAGTTTGAATATGGCAGTTATCCAGTCACTTATTATTTCAAATTCTGAAAACTCTTTTGTTCTTCTGTGAAAAGAAACAACCACGAATTTGGTGGGTTGCAAGTGGGGTTAAGGTAGACAAATAAGCCTCAAAGGACAGGTTGATTTTCGGAATACTACTTTATTCACAGAAAAGAAAATGAGAACATTGATACAAAACTAGTGTTTCTGCAATAAAGACAACTCAGAAGCTAAATACTGTTTAGGTAAGCAGCTTGATAGAGATTTTATTGAAACCAAAATTTAAGTGGGCCTTCTGGAAGGAAAATCTGCATTTGTAGCTGTGTCACACTAGGATCGAGTAACAGGACAATTACAATTTGGGTATTGGTGGCAAGTTGAGTATATTGTTGGTTGCTTTAAGGATGATTTTTTACTGATTTCTGTAGTTTTCTGTTGGCAGTTTCGTTATCTTACACAGAGACGGGATTCTTGCCTTCTTGATTTAGTGATCTTGATTTTTCATGATAACAACTAAAAGAAGACTGAAATCTTTCACAAAAATGTGATTAGGCCATTTGAAATTCTGTAAAAATTCCTGCTGTTTTCCTTTCTGCACTTCTCTATATATGTGGGTTATAAATTGGGTTGGAAACACAATCTCTTGCTAATTTTGACTAATAACAAATAGATAAATTAATATGAAAAATGGGTGCAGAGCACAGTGTCTTTTGTTGAATTCCACAATCAATCCCTTTTATTTTCAAGTGGAGAATGGGTTGATGTATGAAAATGCAGCCACGGCCTTTGACATTTTTCAATCTTGTATGTCGATAATACCAATGACAGCAGCAATGGCCAGTCTAACAATAATCCTACAAAAGATAGCAATAACACAGCAACTGCATACAAAGAGATCTGATCATGCAAACATTTCTAACACTTGCACTTTTCAGTTCTCTGATTGACAAGAGGAATTTCTTATGGTTTAGTGAAAAAGATATGATCATTAGATTTGGAGAGAGTGATAAGCTCATAAAGACATACATATACTCATGTAGACAGTCCTGCACACATCTGCTTGTCAGCAAGCCTGTTGGAAACTGTCACATGCCTGGCAGGTTCTGTGACTTAGGCAGATGGTGTAGCACAATTAGGCTCCCTAAATCCCTCAATCAATCTCCTGCTTGCCATGTGAGGAACTCTTATCAAGCAATTTCTCCTCAACTAACACCTTTCCACTTGCATTGCTGTCCCCTCTGTACAGGCCCACAACATTGTTATTTACTCCCAGATTGTAAACAACATCTCTCATGTATCTTCTATTTTCCTTTCCTTTACTGTGCTCTTGCCCGTGTCTGTGAATAACACTGTGTTCTCATCATATATTAATTTGATCCCTTTCTCTTTACATTACACTACAAATAACATTCCACCACACCCCACCTGATTTTTAATTCACATCTCACTGCTTACTCTACCGCAAAAAGCTCATTTGATCACCAAAAATAAAAGTAAAACTACTTTGTGTATAGAACACGCATGCAAATATTTCATTCTAACACAGTAACTGTTAAATGTATTATTAAGGCCAAAAAGTAACCAAAGCACAATGGGGGCGGAAAGAGATATCCCTTGCGTTTCATGGTCTGTCCTGTCTTCAAAACACAAAGGAGAGGAAAAGTGATCCTGTGTATTCAACACCTGTGAGGGCCATTATCCAGAGCCAGTTAAATGAGGACAGCTCTAACTGAGGTGCTAACATAGACAAGAAACATCTGGTGTCCACACTGGGCCCTTGGTGGCACTGAGGATTCTGCCTTTGATCAGTGGCCCTCGCAAACACCTTCCTACAAGAGCACAGATAAAACATTTTCTGATATACACACAGGGAGAGCAAGAGGAGAATAAACACCCTGAAACATTCAATAACAAAACCATACGCTATTGTGGTTAGGATTTACATCTTAATAGAACCAGACGAGCCAACTGCTGTGAAATCTATTTGGGGATTAATGTCTAATAAATATTTGCAGTATCGTTGAATTACATGGTCCTGAAAGATTGATAAAGGAAAAACTTCCACGACTGCTCTCCCACTCATGCATGGAAGAATATCAAATCCCTGTTTCCAGCAGAAGCAAGCCAAACACCTCACTCAACAGCGGGCCAGACTCCACCTTTGGACTGCCAATCCCGCTGTTGTATTTCCCCCACCTGTGACGGGAAGATGATTCAGGGGGCTGCCAGACTGCATCTAGGGACTGTGAGTACTGGGGCATACTCGCTGCCAACGCAGGCAGAGGCGGTAAAAACACCACCTTCTGCACTGCGCTCTGAACTGAGAATGAGGCCGAAAAAATAATGTGGCCTGTGTGCAGATAGACCATACTCTACCTACTTGGGGTTTAACAATTTACCCATTCAAATCAAGGCACTTGGCCAAATGGCCGTGGTACGCCAGACGGGAGCAAAACTGTAACGCATACAGTGAAATCACTTGAACACACTATTTGTATCAAAAGAGCAAGAAGGAGAATTGCAAGTCAAAACCTTTTGAAAGGAGTATGTCCATGTAATTTTGGTGGCCCGACTTTTTGGCGAAAGGAACATTCTCATCACCTCTGCTGGATTCCTCTCTGGATTCCTCTCTGGATACACAACCAGCACAGCTTTTTCTTACACAATTTTTTCATAACCTATGCTTGAAACACCACATATAGAATACACAGGTCTACATTCCTACAAATATCTTTACTTTTACATTTCTGAGTTGAATGTCCTTTTACAATTATTACATTATAATTTTCCTTGATCTCACAATTAAAAAGCAGTAAAAACTTTTGCAGATTAAACCATGACTTTTCTCTCTCTTCAACGTGATTAACTGATCGACTGTCTTTAAAATTAGGGCATGATGTTACTAGATAAAACTGCATAAACTGCTATCTCCTCTATTACTAATTTCTTGAGTACACCTAATGCCAAATAGTCAAATGCAAATTCTATTTATTTCTCAACCAGCGGATGTGTTCTCATCCCTCTAAATTGTTAAATAATACAATTATGATGGGAAAAGGACAGAATAAGAAGAAAAGTGCTTGAGTGTAATTATAAAGGCCAGAAGAGGTCAAGGTACAAGTTGCGCAGATATCTTGACATCTTTTTTTTCTCACACTTGCCCATTGCCATTTCCAGGTGTTCTCCATTTTAAACATGGAAAAACATCCTGTGGGACACAGAATGTTGTAATTCCTAATTAACCTCTGAGAGCAGAGATCATGTTTGGCAAAGATTCTGACCAGTGAACAAGACCAGAGTCTCGGGGGTTTGGGACTGCAATGCTTATTCTCAATAAACCCTCCTATAATTATGTCAGTACATTTCATGGAATTGGAAGAATTGGGTCATCCCTGCAGACAGACAAACTAAGGCCTGTTAAAGGTATTCTTGATGAATAGCACAACTACAGACACCTGTAGCCTTAAGGGATTGTAGGTGACCACTGTTACAAATCCTAGTAGGATTCTGTTTGTTTTGTAAGTGCCACCTTTCAATCAACCTGAAAGAAAGAGGGGGGAAATACAACAAATGTATGATTCCAGTCGACATGGTTAATCTCAGCTGAAGCTGAGTACCTATCAGTGGAATGTTTTTGCACTGTCTCCTCGATTAGTCATGTTTACACTCACAGAGCACGTACATATCCAAGAATTAGTGGCATTCGTAGGGAATACAAAAGCAGCAGCAGTGACTAGATGTCTGTTTGCTTGAGAGAGATCAGGCATGCCCTCTGTGTTACAACATGGGCCACCTGCAGTCTGGGAAATAGGTTTCTAGGGAGAATTAGAGGGTTCTGATGAATGAACAAGACAGACATGAGTAACCCGGCCCAATATACTGCTTATCTACAAGCTTATGTTGCACAAAGGAGGCAGATAAGCAAAGACATGGGAGCAGAAGGAGGGGTTCAGGAAACAAGTGGAAATGAGGCAAGAGGGACGGATCAGGATCTTTCAGAGTGAGGTCAGATACGACAGAGCCCTCATGCTTTGGATCCCTGCTGAACAGTAAACCATTGACGAGGAGAACTCATACAGTCATTCAATTCCAAGGACCACGAATACAAAGTTGTCATTAAAGTGGTCTCTCCCTGCACTGTGCATTGAATGCAGCAGTAATCACTGAAATAACTAAATAATTTTTCTTTATGGAGTGGAGGCAATTTATATAGGAGCGAGTATGTGTGCTGTGCTTTCTTAGAAGTAGTTGGTCTGCAGAGGAATGGGAGCATATGTCCAGATTACACACAGGTAATGGCCTTTACACAGCAATTCATTGTGAAAATGAGGGATGGGCAAAAGATCTGGTCATTAATTAATCCTTCCTCTTTCCTTCTTTGTTGCTGAGCGTCTGTAATGATTAAATTTATTAACTGAGTCTGCCTAACCTGGAAGACATGAATCACCTTGTGCAAGGAAGAGAGATGATTGCATATGTTTTGTTCGGGCAGATCCTTCTCCCTTTTAGACATGTTTTGCATGTGTCAGGAAGAACATCATTTCTGTTTTTTAACTTCTTTTTTTGTTTTTTTGTTGTTTTTTTTTTAAATCAAAAACCGTCCATATAGAACAGAGTTTCTCATTATTGATGACACTATTTGATTAGTTTGAATAATCTAATTTTAACAATTGGCCATCAAATCAGCTACATAAAAAAAAACAGGTGCACGAACAACAGAATCATGCAAAGACATAGTTTTATAGTTCTTACAGTATGAGATTTCTTATCTGACAAAGATAAAAAACAAAGCGGCTGGCAATACCTACCAAAAACTTCAGGTGTGCATTTTTCACAATTTTACAGCATGTTTACATTTCAGCAATACCGTTTTGAAATCGGGCTAATTTCACCCATCTTACTTTCTAGTCCAAGCCTCGCCCAACCTTTACTTTGTTAGTAGTCAGATATCAATTTGCTTTTGAAACAGCAAAACATGTCATGTTCTTTATGAATAAAACATTACAAAATAAAATTCTAATAGTTCCATAGTTCTTACAAAATTTGATCCTTCAAGACTAAAAGCAGATGTTTGCCTTCATGCAGATAATTTTCCATACGGTATTCACAATCACCATTGTCTCCATATCTTATCAGTGTTTGGCATTGTCTGCAAAATGACAAATAAGGGAGTTGAGCACAGCTTTGTCAGAGCACTTTACAATAGCCTAAAAGTGACTAAGGTAGCCTTCAGTTGTCAAGTACCAAAGTCCCATCCTTGGTGAATAATACACAATCATCCATGGCACCTTGGAACAAAATCCAATTGAATTGAATCTTATTTAATCATTCAACTTGAAAAATCTGTGTTGCTCTTCTCAGAACCTTGTACGAAATCCCTTTACAAATTAACCCATTCTACCTATTTCAGACTTTCATTCCTCCCAAAGCCATTCAGCTTTCATTTAAGAAAACCTGTGCCAGGAACTTATCTTATTAAATCCCAGGCAATTGTTGTACATGACACAATGGGCTATCTCTGAGGTAAAATAATTGCCCAAATACAGTATGACAGGGTGAGCTGATATATTCTGAGGAAAATATTTCTTTTTGAGAGAATTGTTGACAGGGCAGCAAGAGAAAGTAAAATGGAAAGAGGAAGAATGATGTAGAGACACATAAAAAAAAGGACAGTTGTGTTTCCATCACCTACCAAAACACTACATATTTCTTCAAAAGACAAAGTGTTAAGTTAGGCTACTCTGCACACTGTCAATAGTTATGTTGATCAAAGGGCCCAGCTCAGTCTATCTATTGATTAAACCATCCATCATTTAAACTCTACAAGACATTATTTCTAATTAAAAACTAAGTCATAAATTTTGGTCTTTATGGCCTGGCTCGGGCTGTAAATAAAACTCTGGGGAGGGTGGTAGCAGATTGCTGCCCCTGTCAATGGTTTAGAGCCACTGTAAAAAGGACAGACGGGTGTGATGACACCATTGGGATTGTCACAGGAAAACTGCAGGGCAGACAGGAGGGGAGGTGCTCCGTTTCATCCCAGATAAACAAATGCAAATCAATAATTTCTCTGCTTGCTTTATATAAGACAGGAGCAAAGGAGGCTGTACGTAATGACAACAAATATGTAAATTACATTTTCATGAACCACTGGGTTATGTGTAAAAGGAAGGGCAGTGGGTATACTTGAAAATTATGTACAATTGTAAGAGGTCATAAAAACATCCCACCACATACCTGGGTTAAGTTCGCTATTATCCAGCTCTTTCTCTATTTTGCCCTGACAAAAAACAATTTTGCTGTCAAATATGTAGTAGCAGGGTATTATTTAGTCATCCCTGTTGATAAAGAGGGCATTAGAACACCAACATTGCATTACGCCGATATTGGACAGCCAAACACAGAGCACACTCTCAGTCAAAGCAGAGGACACTTCACATTTGACAACTTCTGATTACCTCAGCATGTATACTAGTTGTCAGGTAGTGAACTCCCCAGACAGCCAGTTGCAGAGTAGCATTCTAGAGATGGTTATTTTTAGATGGGCAAGAGGGGATTTAAAATTTCATACACACTAGTCAATGGTTGGAAGTCGATAAGCGGAAAAGGGGCAGGGAAAATTCGTGATAAGAGAACAGATGTAAGACTCCAACCTGTTGCCAACAAAGGAAAGCATATACAGGCACCGGCCATCTTCTTTTCTTCTGGGCCAATTTCTATTTCATACTTGCCAGAATGAGAATCACTCTCACCACACAAAAGCCTTTCCCTATGACTTGATAGTGAAAGAAAAGGCTGTGGAATCAAATTTGGTTAACTCATCACCAGACAGGTTTCATGTCAAAGTGAGTAAGTGGCCTTGACTTGGAGAAAAAAGGAAAGAATCATACTCCAGGGGAAGCAGGAACTAATGAGTGAGCTAAACAGGACAAGATGGAGTGATCCTCTAAAAAAAGGCCAGCAGTAATCGCTTTCTCTCTCCTTTTAAATGTCCTAAGAGATCTTGGCACTGGTGTAAAGAGTCAGCACATCAAATAGAGCTGATTAGAGCTGCTCACCTTGCTCGAGCTGAAGCTTTGGGTTGGGTGCTGTGAAAGTGCAAGGGAGACCCAACACAAAAACCAAGACAGATAAATTTGTCTATTTGGTGGCCATCTCTCTGGACTAGATGCATCTGAATAGCTTCCACTACATCAGCATGAGACTGCAAATACTGGCTTTAGTATCCACTTACCATATCTCTAACGCAATGCCTTAGAGCTAAAATAGCATCAGTGCCTTTCAAATTAGGGACGTTGCTTTTTTGAATTCTGCTGCCATGTCAGATGATATCAGTGTAGCCCCAGAGGCACATGCAGCTTTTGTATCAAATCGTCATCAACAGATCATCCTGTTCGTTTTTATTAGCATAAGCGGTCACAGCAAGTGGGTGTGTATGCAAGGAAAGACAGCAGGAGGGAAAGAGCTGGCAAAGGATGATGGAAAGAGACCACTGAGCTGTTGTGTAAGTTCACTGTCAAGGGTGTTGTTATATTAAGACCCCAAAACTGTCAAGGCAGGTATCAGGAGAGCAGCCAGGCAAATGACAAGACACTTGCACTATCATTGTCCAGAAACCCCTCTCATGCCTAAATACCTCAACATAAATGTACTGCTCTGTCTGACAGACTACAAGAAGATACACATGTCAAGAGGATGTTTGCCTAGACCAATTATAATTTGAGAGTTCACACAAATCACTGTCTGTAACTGATATTGTTTATTGTGTTTTTCTGAAAAAAAGAAAAGGAAAATACCTTTAAATACTGTTGTTTTAACAAAATACCCATTAAAAAGTAACTTGTTAGATAGGTTTAGCAATATCGGCAAAGGAAGAGAATATCCTTTGGTTTGGTGGAACGTACAGGTAATGTCGTAGAAACAGCATGAAGATTTTTATAATAAAATTATCTGAACTTTTACTACAAGTGACGGTTAATTTTGAGATTTTAAAAGATTTTATGATATGTATTTGATTTCCTAAACATTGGATCAACAAATTTTCAGACACATAAAAAGTAATTTATGTGACAAGATATTATTACATTTGAAAATTTGGCACATGTTGCTTTTTGTTTACCAATAAATTATTCCTCAACTGGAAGAATAAAGACTTCAAATATGCTACAGCCAACTATGTCCATCAGGTTGCTGTTCTGAAGACAAAAACAATTGCTGGGATGGTCAACAGAATTGTGATTGCCACCATTGCTATTCATTGAGCAACTTGTTCCTTTGAAATAATATGGTACTTTTGAGACTATTTATTGCCATATGTTGCATCTACAAGCCCAGGCTCCTTTAAGTGCAGACAGTAGTTGCCCCAGTAACAACACCCACAAAGATGTGCAAAGTCTACTACCTCTGGACAGAATTCAAATTCAAGAACACGGCAGAGAGGGGCCAAAACAACAGTCTCCCTTTCCATTCAAATGACCTATTTTGCATCATTTCAAGACATCCAGGGAGAAAAAAAAAATAACACAACAAAAACAAATGGCAGAGCTTTAAAATAATAGATCACAACGTGGAAGGGGGAGTGTCATTATAGACCAGGATGGTTAAAAACAGTTTCTACAGCAGAGTCAAAGTCAAGTCAGTCAAATGCTTGTCATCAAATTTATTGCAGTATATTTCTTTGTAATATCTTTCACATTATACATCTCCAAATTATGCAAATCTTTGTCCTGTCTATAGAATCATTGAGCACACCATTCTTGTGGTTCAACTGAATTATTGTCTCCCAAAAAAGATCTCCATAAAGAGAGATTGGACTAAATCCATAGTGACCACAAATTAGGCAAAAGAAGGTGCATCAAATGAGGGTCTTAATTCCTCGTCGGGCCGCATTAGGATATTAATCATAAAACTGATCACGAGGTTTTAATCCATTTGACATCTTTCAGCACTAATACAGTATCTGATTTCTGAGAGGCACCAGTGCACAGTCACACAGCGTGACATCTTGGGGTGAGCAGCGGGTTGTAGGACAAGTCACTGAAATGTGTTTCAACACAAAAAAGAGACGAAGGCCGTTATGTCTAGACCAGATTTACGCTTCATATCTAAAATGACGAGCCAGCGGCACACATAACTGCCGCCCGCTGCTCTCAATGTTATTCAATTGATGCCACAACTCTATTTTCACCTTGCAACTAATGTGTTCATTACTCTTGTGTCAGCAACATTTACTGTCCTTCCTTCCTTTCTTTTGCACAGCATATGCTGCAGAATAATTTCACATTCACTAGGTATTCGCTTATGGGATTATCTCTGAATTTGCCTGCGTTTTCTCAGATCAAGCAATAATGTAGAACCCAATAATTCTTCTTTGAAATGCCCCATCCCATCAACTTACATGATACAAATATGAGCCTCTGCGGCCTTATCAGAAATGTGATATTATACATTTGCCCACAGAGCAAGTAAAGATCTTGTTTGTGTTGAATATGATGTTCTTAAAAAGTTTCTTAGGGTTATCAATTCAAAATGGAAAAGACATGTAAACCATAAAGTCATCAAAAAAAGCATCACTACAAGGATCTTGAAAGAAAAAATATATTGAGTAGTGGGGTGGGTTGAGGGGAAAGGGAGTACATGAGTAATAGGGTAAGTGTGTGTATGTGCCCAGATGAGGGAGGTAAGTGAGAATAGGCAATTGTGTGTATACAGTGTGTGTGGGAGGGGGGGCAGCAGGCAAACCTATCATCCATGGAGCCCATAAGTAAACTCTGGAGGGCAAACAATCTCCCTAATTGAATTCAATCCAGGATCACCACAGGAGGCACTGGGACTTGCAGCTCCATCCTGTATGGAGAGGGTTGGCAGAGGGAAGCATGTGCATGTGTTTGCTGGTAGGATGAGGAGGGGCAGAGCTTTAGCTAGCATGACAAGTGAGTAAAGAAGGGACAAAGAGAAAGTATAAGAGGCAGAAAGCAAATATGAGGCTACAGACAACAATGATAGGCAGCAAGAGCAGATAGTCTGGTTTAAAGGTTCATTTGGTTGCATTAATGAAGGGAGACGTAAGACATGGAGAAAAATGGATGCTTACTGCTCTTATGCATGATTCTGTGACAAATTTTGCTTGATAATCAACAAAGGGAACTAAAGTGGTACCGACCATAAATCTTTCATTTCCACATAAAATATAGGTACCATGAGCCAACAAAAAATATATATTGAAAAACCTGATAGAGTTGATCATGGCAGTCTTATGTCATGCTCACTCTGGCAGTCACAAAGCATAGGAAACAATTCATTTTGAGGGGAAGCCAATGTCTTGTGCATGTGTGTGATGTGCAATGAAGCAAAATCTATTTCGCATTTTCCATTGGCACACTAGAACTGCTTGGCTTGTAAAAGTCTGAAAGCTACCCATCCTTCCATTTCCCTTACACTATGCTTAAAGATACATTTTGTCGTTGAGTTACCATTATTCTGAATACAGTATCAATACTTAAAATTATTGCTTAAATACACTTCTACTATTTTCTTAAATGTCAGATGTTTTCAGTACCTTGCTGGGAGTAGGAGAGGAGTAGCTTTTGAACAGTCTCACAAATCCAAAATATCACATTGCAGAAAGTAGTCCCATGAGCCACCCTGTAAGAAAATTGAAAAAGGGGGCTGATTAGGTGATAGACCAGGACTATCTTTCATGTAAAACAAGGCAACTCCTCTTGTTGTAAAATGGATGTCAAAGGACATAATTAAACACTCCATTAGGAAAAGCTTTTCATGCCAGCTAATATGAATAAGTCATCCTTAATAGGTTTTTGCATATGTGGCACATAGATTTAAAAAAAGCATTTCATACAATGGAAGATATGTTAGCATTTCAGTGTTAAAACTATACATTTTTAGAGATGCTTCATCTGTAATTATTAAGCAGCATCTTCATGAATTTTTCAGCTGTTGTCTGGTTCCCACAGAATTGATAGAGCTGAATTCTGCTGTATGAAGTGCTATTCAGGTCACATCAGCTTTTAATGGCTGATTTATTAGCGCCCAACAGGAGCTTGGTGATGGGCTGCAGGACAAAGAGCCTGGTTTAAACTACATTAACACTCTGCAGTAAATATCCCATACAACATTAGCATTTTGATGACTGCCTTCCCCAGTCACCTCTTTGGCCGACTTGTTTTCCCTCATGCACATTTTGCTCTCCTTCTTTGCCTCTTGACTTCCATATCAATCCATCTTATGCATGTGCCAATCTCTCTCTTACAGCTGTGACATCATATTCAACCTTCATCGAGTTGATGGCTGCTTCTACAAGTGAAGAGTAAAATTATGGGTGAATTAGTTAGCCTCATGTATAGTTTTGCAGTGGAAATTTAAATTCCACATTTCAAAGAACAATACTATTCATCTTCACCCCTGAATAAAAATGAATTTAACTATTTCTCAATTAATGTAGTATTATGTTTAAATAGCTTTCATTAAACCACCATTCAATCATAAATGTGTTTTGTAACTGGTAACAACAGATATTTAGGGCCTCAAAAAATAACCGAAAAATGAAAACTAACACATCATTAGCACTACATTTAGTTTCCAAATAAAGTTGATATTTCAATACTTTTTTTTTCCTTTAACCTTATAGTTACATTTAATCAGTTATTGGTTCATCATGAGTATTGCCTGTAAATCAACAAAAAAATCAAATTAAATCACCTGGATTCTTCTTTTTTTCTTTGAATCAATTTTTCAAAGTATGCGAATACACAGATCAGTGGCTAAAGAAAATCTTTTTCCAAACTCTAAATATCATCTGGGCATAATGGGTATTTGATATTGGCTATCAAACAGGCCTTCGCTTGAGCCATGACTCATCAAATCTGTTGTCCATTACACTTGATCAAATTTGAACTTTTCTGGCGAAAGCAGATGCCATAGGTCAATTCAGCTGAACCACAGGCTTACTTTGGTTAAAAAAAAACCGTAGCATCTGCCAGTCATTAAACAGGCATGAAAGTGCTTAGAAAGCAAAACAATCAGACAATATTGCAAGAGTCCTTTACACAGACTACTGCTGAAAATGAGACGCCACGTTATGCACTACAGGGTAAGAAGTATTTGCTCACCCATTCAAATAATCGAAATCAGGTGTTCCAATCACTTCCATGGTCACAGGTGTATAAAATCAAGCACCTAGGCATGCAGACTGTTTTTACAAACACTTGTGAAAGAATGGGTTGCTCTCAGGAGCTCAGTGAATTCCAGCGTGGAACTGGGATAAGATGCCACAAGTGCAACAAATCCAGTCGTGAAATTTCCTCGCTCCTAAATATTCCACAGTCAACTTTCAGCTGTATTATAACAACATGGAAGTGTTTGGGAACGACACCAACTCAGCCACGAAATGGTAGGCCACATTAACTGATTGAGCGGGGTCAGCGGATGCTCAGGTACATCGTGTGAAAGAGGTCGCCAACTTTCTGCAGAGTCATTCGCTACAGACCTCCAAACTTCATGTGGCTGTCAGACTAGTTCAAGAACAGTGCACAGATAGCTTCACAGAATGGGTTTCCGTGGCCGAGCAGCTGCATCCAAGCCACACATCACCAAGTGGAATGCAAAGCGTCGGGTACAGTGGTGTAAAGCACGCCGCCACTGGAGCATAGATGACCATAGGTGAGGGTAGGAACATAGATAGACTGGTAAGTTGAGAACTTCGCCTTCTGGCTCAGTTCCCTCTTCACCTCAACAGACCGGTACAGAGTCCGCATCAATGCAGACGCTGCACCGATCCGCCTGTCGATCTCCAGCTCCATCCTTCCCTCACTCATGAACAAGACCCCAAGCGCCAAGAGCAGGAGAGACATGTTCTCTGGAGTGATGAATCGCGCTTCTCCATCTGGCAATATGATGGACGAGTCTGGGTTTGGAGGTTGCCAGGAGAACGATACTTGTCTGATTGCATTGTGACAAGTGTGAAGTTTGGTGAAGGGGAGATTATGGTGTGGGGTTGTTTTTCAGGAGCTGGGCGTGGCCCCTTAGTTCCAGTGAAAAGAACACTGAAATGTTCAGTATACTGACTGCTTCTTCTATTGATCTTCGTTGTGTTCTTAAAAAATAAAAACTTTACCTGATCCTTACCGGAAACAGGTGGAGTGCCCACCCTGGGTTGGGGAAGATGTCCTGCCTCAAGTGGAGGAGTTTAAGTATCTTGGGGTCTTGTTCATGAGTGAGGGAAAGACGGAGCTGGAGATCGACAGGCGGATCGGTGCAGCGACTGCATTGATGCGGACACTGTACCGGTCTGTTGTGGTGAAGAGGGAGCTGAGCCAGAAAGCGAAGCTCTCAATTTACCAGTTGATCTACGTCCCTACCCTCACCTATGGTCAGGTGCTAGGGGTAGTGACCGAAAGAACGAGAATGACAAAATGAGTTTTCTCTGCAGGGTGGCCGGACTCTCCCTTAGAGATACGGTGAGAAGTCCTGCCATCTGTGAGGAACTTGGGGTAGAGTCCCTGCTCCTCCGCATAGAGAGGAGTCAGATGAGGTGGCTCGAGTATCTGGTCAAGGATCAAGTCTCTGCTTTTTGCAGATGATGTGGTCCTGTTGACTCCATTAGGCCATGATCTCTAGCTCTCGCTGGAGCGGTTCGCTGCCGAATATGAAGCAGCCGAGATGAGGATCAGCACCTCCAAATCCGAGACCATGGTGCTCAACCTTGAAACGGGTGGAGTGCCCACTCCGGGTCGGGGGAACAGGTCCTGTCCCAAGTGGAGAAGTTCAAGTATCTTGGGGTCTTGTTCATGAGTGAGGGAAGGATGGAGCGGGAGATCGACAGGTGGATCGGTGCAGCGTCTGCAGTGATGCGCACTCTGTAACGATCTGCCGTGGTGAAGAAGGAGCTGAGCCGTAAAGCCAAGCCCTCAATTTACCAGTCGATATAAATTCCTACCCTCATCTATGGTCACGAGCTGTGGGTAGTGACCGAAAGAACGAGATTGGGAATACAAGCAGCAAAATGAGTTTTCTCCGCAGGGTGGCCGGACTCTCCCTCAGAGATAGGGTGAGAAGTTCGGCCATCCGGGAGGAACTCGGAGTAGAGCCACTGCTCCTCCATATAGAGAGGAGTCAGATGAGGTGGCTCGAGCATCTGGTCAGGATGCCTCCTGGACGCCTCCCAGGGGAGGTATTCCGGGCATGTCCATCTGGGAGGAGGCCAGAGGGAAGACCCAGGACACACTGGAGAGACTATGTCTCAAGTCTAGCCTGTGAGCGCCTTGGGGTCCCCCAAGAAGAACTGGACCATGTGGCTGGAACAGGGAAGTCTGGGCCTCCCTGTTCTGGCTGCTGCCCCCGCGACCCGACTTCGGATAAGTGGCAGAAGATGGATGGATGGATGGATGGATGGAAATATACTTGAATTATTAAAGAGGTAAAACAAATTGTTTTCATTAACTTGGATATAGATTTGCCCTTAAATTGTCTCATTATATCACAATATGTTCAGTATCACTGCTGGATTTCGTTCCTATCATAAAAGGCCACATATGCAACCACCTGCCCAAAATATGATGTCATGCTTTATCAAGGTCATTTCAAGAAAGCCTAAAATGTATCAAAATGAGACAATGAAGTTGAGCCTCACAGATATACAGCAAACTGGTTTCATTATTTTATATTTCTTTAACCTTTTTGCAGTGCTTAACTGACATCCTTGCACATGACTGATTGAATAAACTCAGCACCTCGTACTAAGCCGGTTTTGTTTTTAAACGTAAAGCCTTAACATAAAGTCTTGTCTAATGACTACATTCATTCTATGAGTTTATTTTCTATGCATTTACTTTAGCTTACATCACATCACCACATACATATAATTTCACTGCAAGCCAGGTTGTTAGTTAAGAAACAGAACTTAAAGGCAACATTTTTCAAACAATGAACTGATATCTTTTGGGGGTCATATGCAGTATTTCTCCACACTCTACACCTTTCATAGTTGTAAACTACCTCAGCCCAAGGCATAGAAAGCCTAGCAAGATAAAAAGTACTGGAGCGTGAATTTGACCAAATAAATGGGACCAGGACAGAACTAACATGCCTATCCACCCCCAAGGCAAATATTATGTTGTCATTTCAGGGCATTCTTGAAATGCATCTGCAGACAGAGCATTAGCTTATCATTGTGTCAAAAAAAAAATCTACCACCGGGAAACAAAAGAACATATGAGAAAGCAGTGGCAGTATGTAGCCGCTGTATGACTGATCCAAGTCGACAGCCTGTGGTGTGTCTCTATAAAAGCATTTACTGAGGCACAGCGCTGTGGTTTGCCGAACGCTCATCAAAGAGTGGCTTATTTTATCAGCCAAGTGGAAAATCTGCTGAGAAAGAGGGGGACTGGCAATAGTGAGGAAGTCAGCGAGAGTAACTAAGCTATTGTGCCCATCACTGACCCAAACACCCGCGTTACAGTACTCAACTGCTGCTTACAACAAAGGCCCTAATCGACAGAGCAGGGCTCTAAATTAAATGACCCTCTAGTTATGATACTGTAATTGTCAAGCTGGTATGTACATGCTGTGGCCAAAGGCAGTGAGAATATGGCTGAATACAAAATGTACTGAAATTGCGACAGCTTGTACAATCAAAGTCATTCCAGAATTTATTGTTAACTTAGATACTGCAGTTGCAGCTAATAAGGGGTTAGAAATGGTCAGGACTCTTGAAAATTTCTGTGAATTGTCAGATATGATGCCCTTCTAGTTTAATTAAAAAAAAGAACTAAAAAAAAACCTTTTACATTGGAATAGAACAGTAAGTATTTATTTTTAACTGCTTAAATTACTCCATTCCGTATGGTAAAAGAAAAATACTGCATATCACACTATCATTTCCGCTAGGTACTCGTAGTCAGAGACTGCTCATTCACAAGGAGGGAAGACCTCCCATACTGAAGTCAATGAGCAACATTTATAATCCATGGGAAGCTTCCCTAATCCCAAGGGTCGCATTAAATTCAGGCAAGTTGATAACAATTGACTGAAGTTGCTGGCAACTGCATTAAGATTATGTATCCTTGTGTGTCTGCTTTCTCATTCCTTAGTCTCTCTCTGATTCTCAACTTCTTTACTTTCTCTGTATCCCCTCGTCTGCTGTCTTATCTTTTCCTCGCTTCTCTTTGTTAACTCTCTTCTCCTCCATCAAAGTCTTTATCTCTTCAATTTTTCCTCAGTTCCGGTCTAACTTTTACTGTTGCTGCTGGCATGAAAATGAAAAGATGCGATGAAGGACATACAACACCGAACAGTACAGTCTGCCCCCCAGTAAAATTTCTTGCCTAACGTCTAATTGGCAGTTATCGAAAAGTGTTGCATCTCTGGATATGAGTCTGCCATTTAATCTGTGTATACACACAGAGACACAATTGTTGATACCCTTCCATTAAAGAAAGAGAAACCCACAACGGTCACAAAAAATGTTTTAAAATTAATGAAAAAAAAAAAACAACAGGAATTGCAAAGAATAAAACATTGGCCTTTTCTAAAGTGGACTTTAATATACCCTGATCTAACTCCTACTGAGCATCAGTGGAAGAAGCTGAAACATGCAGTCCGGAGAAGACACTTCTGAAAGCGAGAAAGCTATAGCTGTTAGCTCACGAGTAGTGGACCAAAATACTTGTCGAAAGTTACAGAAACCTCTTGATTGAATTGATGCCTAAAAAGGCTGCGCATCAAAATATTAGGTTTAACATATCATAATTTTTGTCCAGGCCTCTTTAATTGTTTTTTAATGATTCTGTTGAACCACAATTCAAAAGCAATATCTGATTTTCACGAGTTAATTTTCAGGATTTTTTCATTTATAATTACTTTTGTCAATTTCAAGTTTAATCAGTGACCATCATTGATTTTTCTTTCATTTTTTAACATCAAATCATCAAGAATATTTTCCAAGTGCAGATGCATATTCAAGTGGAAGTGCCCTCTTGTTTGTGTATGCATCTGTAAGTATCTGAGCACCTAAGATAGATTGAGGTGGCAAACAGACACAGCATCGAATGTAACACATTCAATTGAAGTGACGTGCATCCAGTGACACGGTATCTAATTTTCATATGTGGGTGTATGCCAGCTCATGTGTTTGAATATTTATGTAAATATTTTACATGCAGACCACATTTTTTTGTAGACCTAGATTACATCTTAAATCAAAGTGAGATTTCCATTACCACATAAGTTCAGCTGCCTTCTCACATCTGCAGTGATTCTATGAGAGGGTTTGCATTTGGTACCAATGCCAAATGCACAAAGTCTATCGTCAAAAATAAGCTGTCGAACTGCCATACATTCATTCAGAATTTTTTTTCCCCTTTTTGCCCACTGCCGAGGCCAAGAAGCTGTTTACTTTAGCAAGAGAATATCATTATGATAATTATGCTTGTCTTTATTTGGAACACATACATATTCCCACTACAATGACCAACCTTGCAGTAGAACATAAAAGTCAATAGAGGGGAAAATCGTATGGCTGACACTAGTGGGACTTGACACCATAGGTCCTTCAAGAGGGTGCACGTTGTGTGCATGTACAATCAGCTATTTAGTATTTTTCTTTGATGATAAACCATGTGGGAAGACACATTTGTTCTGTGGAGGGTTGCTGGCCAAGGCTAGGGAGACATGAAAAGTGACAGTACTTGAGACAAGTAATGCAAGACGTGAAAAACTTGATATCATCAATTCCTTGACATGCTTGCCAATGGATTGTCGTTCAAATGATTTGCTTGACTAAATCAGTGTCATTGAAGCACTGAAATTGGACATAGAAATACAATTTGAAACATGGCATCTATTTTTTACTGAATATTTGAGCATGGTCTCACACATATGCTACAATGATAGCCTCTTTCTTGACTAAAAACAGAAAATCTGGCTCTGAATGAAGATGTGTATCAAGTTACGGTAGTTTACTTCTGAATATTGTTTCCATGTGCTGACTTGTGCACCCCAGCCCACCTTGTGTGCCTTTGCCTTCCGACCCTGATAAATCTGGAACTTGACCCAATGTGAATATTGTGGCCAACCTTCACAGTGAGTATAACCTTGCCATAGGGAACTGAAGTATGTTTCCAATAAACTCAAGACTTTTTGAATTTGTGTATGCTGGTTTATACAAATGAGGGTGCATGCACAGCCTGTGTTTGTGTGAAAATTCATTTGTGTACGTCTGTGTCTTTATAAGCGTCCTCCTAACCTCCCTCATATGTTTGTTTCTGCTGGACTGCTCTTAAATGTGCAATTGCGTGCATGGGTTCAATAACCATCTGTGCAGCAGGGGGGCTCTGGAGTGTCTCAGCACCCAAGGCGCCAAGGACATGGTTTGACAGGTGTGGGTTGAGGACCTGGTGGTCTGCAGAGCAAAAATGGGCAGTAGCATAATGTGTCCATTCGGGCATGGATGGAGACAACCGAGATATTGCAGGACCCCTGTGAAGAGGGGGGAGTTATCTGGTGGCACATCAACCTTCAATGGGGCTACAAAGAAAGACAAAACTATAATTGCAGACTGGCTGTGCGACCTTATGTCGTACATACTGAGCAGTTTGTGATAAATTGAAGTTTGTAATACAGCAAGGCATAAGAATGTAGCTTTATGGTGGCATTTTATGTAAAAAAATAAGGAAAAAAAAATAGGAGAAAGAAAGGGACGCATCTTGTTCATCTAGTGAGGATCCATCTGGAGGCCTATAATTTACATTTTATATACAGTCTGCTATCACTCACTTTTATACTGTCTGGTCTGAAATTGTAAAAAATGAAATAAAAGGGGGGAAAAAGATCCATTGTTGATCCTTTAAAAATCTAGACCTCAAAAGGAAAAAAAAATTAAAGACATTTTTGTTTGAGACCGTTTCACTTTTGATACTAGTTTGAAAATGAGTGACCAGTTGTTGTTATGATCTATAAAATAAACAAGTGGAGGCAGCATGGTGGTTAGCCCTTCTGCCTCACAGCCAGAAATTCCTGGTTTGATTCTGAAAGGGGGCCTTTCTGTGTGGAGTTCACTCAGTATGTGAATGAGTTACCCTCCAGGTTCTTCGGCTACTTCACCCAATCCAAACACATGCAGACAGTTAATTAATGACTAAATTGCCTAGGTGTGTGACTAAGAAAGTGAATGGTTTCATCTCTCTCTATGTGGCCCTGCGATCAACTGAGCGGTGACCGGTCCAGGGTGTCTCCAGCCTCTTGCCCAATATCAGCTTGACTCGAGCTCTTTTGCAACTCTGAGTACAGGATAAGCGGTACAGATAATGAATTAATCATAAATAACAATATTTTGACATCAGCTTGAGCAATTTAAATAAGACATGAATGTGCATAGTCTAGGTTCTAGGCTTAAATATGGCCTAATGCATAACAATCTTCAACCCACATGTATATACAGACACTCACATTCAAATAGAACAAAAGAACTTGCGTAACAAATCACTCTGATACACAAGCTAATGGTGGGATGTGACAGAAATTGCCTGTGTCTGGAAGAATTATGCAGCTGTGTGATCCATACGTCCTTAACGTATATCTGACAAGAGCTTTTAAAACGCACACAATGCCACAAGGACTGTTATCCATGCAGAAAATTGGACAGCCATCATTCAGCTCAGACATAAATCTGTGGGGTAGTATCAGAGGGCAATATAGCATAGAATGAGTCTCTGCTGTAACCAAAAAAATGTAATTGAATTGAAAAGAATACAGACATGTTGATAAAAGGGAAAACATATCATGTGACTGCGATACTCTCAAAAAAGATGAGGTATCACAAACTTGATCAAGAAAGATGGAGCTGAAAACTGCAAATTGATCTATAATTTCTGAATTTTTTACTTTGCTACTTGAAACTATTATTAATTCAAGAAGCCATGGAGGACAGACTGAAATGCTAACCACTTCCCTAAAGATTTTTTTTATGCTGTTTCAATTCCTACTTTGTATCCAGCATCAATGAGATAACCTCACTCTCACATACATTGTTACCACACATGACAAACAAGAGGTGTCTGCAGCTGCAAGTTCTAGGTCCAAAAGTTATCTGTCTACTAAATCATATTTGTAGATTAATTTTAAACATGTAACCCTGAGGAGAGCAAAAGCACAGCAAAGGAATGATAGACATCTTTCTGCCACTGAATAGCTGCCAGCGTTATTTCAGGCATGTGGCCGATGAGATAGTATGAGGCAATCTGCAGTTTTAAAGACAGAATATGAACTTCTTCCATGCAGCTTGAGATAAGGAAATGGTGACTAAATGTCCCAGTTTGTCCAGATTTGTCCCAGTTTCAATCTGGGTGTCCTGACAAAAATTTGTCCTGGATTTTAACATTTCAATAACAATTTGCCCTTGTTTCTCTTACAATTAAAACGATAATTGATAGTTAATACTTTCTTCCGTGCTCACCTTGAGTCAAACATATCCCATCTTCCTCATGATAGCAAATTTATATACTATACCAAAAATGAAAGCCAGAAAGCCGCATTAAGTTCACTCCTTTACCCAGTGATGCATTCCAAGGCAAAAGTTGTGCTCATTAGGTAAAACACCGACTGAAATAACTGCCATCCATCCTGATGAACATGTCTATTGTGCATTCATAAATGCATTCATATGAACTATCATAAATGTGTCACACACAGATGGGTTCCAGATAGAAGATCTCAGAATAATGGAATCCTAAATGCAGTCCATGTTCTAATTAAGTTACCTGCCATGAGCAAATGTAACTGAGATGAATAGGAGATAAACTAATCAGTGCTTAGTTTTAAAGAAAGGGTTTGCAGACCGAGGGAGGATTGAAAGTCTGTGCTATCCCATTATATGAGCATTTGCTGATGTAAAAGAACACGGTATGGAAGAACGTTGGTGCTACACTACTAGAGCCCTCTGAAAGCTTCCTAAACCCCTTCTCCTACATCTGACTGGCACAGGAAATGTCAAATTTAGCCATCAGAATTGGGATGTGACTCCCATGAAAGAAGTGGTTGGCTGGGGGCGAAATAAGAGAATCAATGGTGAGCAACAGCTGATATTGCTTACAGGGGAGCTGCAAAACAATTGGAACCCAGGTCGGTAGAAGCTAATTGAGCAAAGCTATTGTGGTTGACTCAGTGCAGACTGAATCTTTTTTGTTTTCATTTGTCAATCTGCATGGGCTGTCATAACATTGACCTTTTTTTCCTTAAGTACTGTATATTATTGATGGATTGCAACTTTGTACAAGTTATACAAATAACAGAGTATATTCCTTGTTTGTCTGACCAAAATGTCTTTGAGGGTCCTCTTGCTTTTCAATTAGTACAGTACAAGGTTGACATTGGTTTGATTTTTACTTTCTTGCAGAAACACAAAAGGGAGTTCTGATCTTTAATAGATATTCATTCCACAATTTGTGATGGCCATAAATGCATATTCTTAAACTGAGAAACCAAGAAAATGCTTAAATTGCATATGATTTGGGGATCAGACAAGTTAAAGCTCTGATTCTGACCTTACTTTTTTCTTTTGTGGTTTGGCATCATCAAGGAATCGGGTCAAGGGAGTAAAATTTCATTTGAATTGGGTATAATTCCTTCCTGCAATCCATAAGATGTAACAGTATATAAGAGACTGAATTGAAACTTTTTACATAGTAGTTGTATTCAAAGCTGTTCTATTTTCTGTTCTCTATAACTTTGATCTCACTTAGTTTAGGAATGAGATTTTAAGAGGATGTTTAAGGGTCACAAAATTGGTTCTTCACATTTTGCATTCCATTAAAACCGTATTTTGCTTGGAGAATACAAACTCCCAGTGAAGGCTACCAGACACAACAAGACAGATGGCTGCTGGAATGGGGTTTCTTATGCATGACGAATTGTTGCATCTGCTGGTGTGACTGTGTAAAGTTCGCGGTCAGGGGAAGTTCTCAAGAAAAAAGGAGGACGTGTTATTTGAAAACAAACAAACAAAACAAACAAACAAAAGCCATGCTGTCCAATGTAACTGATCTATTTTCAGTCCACTGTCATTTACACAACCTGCCTGAGGGCAATCAAGGTGGCATCTCTATCCAGATATCCTGTTGAGGGGACATTGTGCCAAAATAAAGGTCTATGATCATACAAAACATTCAATGATTTACATTCACAGGGCTAACCCGTAGAGAACTCAGCACATTTTGTCATCCAAGTTATGAAAATCCAAACTAAAGGCTGGTCAAAGTATGTTAGATGTCAAAACAGATCATAGAAACGATCAAGGTAAAGTGTTTGTGTGGCCTCCGTCCAGACCTGCCAGGGATCCTATTCATTTCAATGGCATTTCTTAATTTGATGTGAGGGATGCTTTGATGTAACTGCTGTCACAGTATTTAAGAAATGAAAAGCAAAAAAATCATCATGTATAGATTCTCCACCCCCCCGTTTAACAAAGCCCCTGCCCTTTATTTTCTACAGTACGGAGATAGGGAAGGTTACAGTTGTCTCTTTTCAGTGCATCCCCAGATGTAGAGAAAAAAAAAAAAAATCAATGAACAAAAAAAGCACTTAATCACTGCTCAATTTAATCCTTTACTGTTAGTATAATTAAAAGTGGCTTCATCTAACTATCCATTCTAAATTTGTGCATAAGTTTAGCTTGCTCTAAGAGTGAAGTGCAATTCAAGGGAAAAGGTCTGCCATCAGGACTAGTATGACATCATGCATGCAGATTTTGCAGCATTGACAGCAATGCAGCTGCAATTCACTGTATGGACATTAGCAATTTCTTTAAAGTAAGAGATGCTCGGCAGGGGGGAGCAACCAGACCACAAAGGGATAGAAATGGAGAGTGTTTTTTAAAATTGACAGAGACATTCCTTCTTTTTTTTCTACTTTAGCCCCAATAAAATAAAATGTGACTGTATCACTTAGAACAAATAATCATCAATAGCAGAGCATAACCTCACCCACACAAGAGCAATTTATTGCCATTTCAATGACGAATAGATCGCAATTTTACACCTTCTATAAAATCATTTTACTCAGTCTTTCTGGAAAAACCAGAGCTTCCTTCACTGATAACACTAGCTGAGAGACAGAAATTAGTAAATTACCTGTGAGTCATGGCTGCATCCAAGCTGCTGGACCAATTATTTCTGCTATGCTATGAATGCAAAGGGGGCTCTCCAGCTGTGTCTGACACAAAGCTGGCTTAGGAGGGCTTACCACTGACCAAAAACATAAACAAGATTACAGAAGTGTAACCCTTTTAAGCATTCAGGAGTGACAACAGAACCTCTGCTAAATGGACCTTTGGTGAGGAGCTGCTGAAAGTGTTGCAAGATCCTGCCAGTGACACTTTTGTTGAAGCTTGAATGGATTACAAATAGTGAAACACAGCATTCCTTGTTGTCCATATAAATCAATAGCGAGCTGTATATTAGAAAAGACCGCATGGCACAGGAAACTAACATAAAAATAGAGAACAATGTTTTAAGAAAGGGATAACCCAGGCAAAGGTACTATGAATTATTGTAATATTGATAACTTCAAAAACAATAACTACACCAGCTTTATTAATCATTATGGGCAGAAATTCCATAATGGGTGACCTATATTGACCTGAGTGAGCTCATTGTCATACTATACATGTGTAGCTTGAATACCACTGTGCTAAGCTATATGCTTTCCATCAGGCTGACTTTTAACAACATTTATTATGTATGAGAGCATAAAAGCGGTCCATGAGGAGATTATAAAAGCTTAACATTTTGATGAGATTAATCTAGCTATCAATCTTTACATGCACATAGTAGTGAACCAATTATAATGCAGCAGTTGATGAGCAAATAACACTTACAGCCTTGTGAATATATTTTCTGAGCTGCTTAAAACATTTATTTGAAGCAAAGCTATTGCTGCACCATCCAATACAAGGAAATTTATATCATGGGCATATCAGTTGTATGAGCAAGAAGAGAAAAAAGGGTCCTAAAAAGTATCAATGCTGCCTCTGTCAGAAGATAGAGCACCACTGTGGAAAACAGGAAGGGGGTGGATGTCAGTTGCTTAGAGAGGACGATCTGACAACTAAACTCCCACTGTCTGTCACTCTGCCTTCCAAATGATATATGGGTGTTATATGGCACAGCTCACCCAGCAGAACCAGTCAATACAACCATGCAGAGGATTTCTATAGGGAGACAATTGGGGGACTGTGACCCTTGTTATGGAGTGTCGCAATTCTTTGAGGGTGGAGGGCAGAGTAATTGAGCTAAAATGGAGGAGCTTCTTTTGTGTGTGTGTGTGTGTGTGTGTGTGTGTGTGTGTGTGTGTGTGTGTGTGTGTGTGTGTGTGTGTGTGTTTATTTGTTTGCTTTTACCAATAATATGTAGTCAGAGGTTCTTTAGCGTAATTTAATGTAAGTAGAAAATATTTTCAACCGCAGGAAAACTCGAGCTGAGATAAAAATTTCAGTTTTGGTTTGATTCACAACATAATGAATTCATAAATTCCATCATATTGTGACTTGTTATGGGGACACTTGCAGAAGAATCTTCCCAGCCTCCCTTGCTTTGGGCAGTCAGAATTTTGCTAGCACTAGCCTCCTATAGTTTCACACTTGAATGCACGAGTATTTTATGAAAAATGTCCCATACACATGTGATGCACAAACCCGTACTATATTTTTGCATGACAGAAGATTAGAATATGGAGGCACCATGAACAAGATTGTTTTGTGTCGTTAAACACCCCCTGAGGTTTTTCTGTTTGTTGCATGGTTTCTGAACTGCACATTTAATTAAGAGCATAATCCTTGTAGAAGTGATTCATCGACTCTATTTGCCTGCTGCAATCCTGGCTCACGTCAGTATATTATACTTTACAAGGGAGGGTTTAAGTCTCTGACTTATTCCAAGTGAAGTCTATTTATGCAGCAAATTTAAATCGTAGTTTGCCTCAGTGCTACAACGACTATATAAAGACAGAAAAGGTAAAAAATAGCTAAAATCAGAAAATAATCCTGTAGTCATTGTCATGAGCACTGCTTAAAGCTACAGCTTTAATAAATCAACTCAGTTGTCAGATTTTAAATGAACACAGATTTATCCATAATTAATAAACTTCTATACACTAACAAAATATTCCAATCCATCTAATTTGATTTTGTTTTTTGTTGTTGTTTCTTTTCATTTTTCTGATATTATGTTTTGTTTTGTTTTATTTAGATCATTAGCTCGGGCATTTTAATGAAAACCAGCAATCGGAGATGGTTTTTTAATACATATGTTTCTAGCATCTGCGTAATTTTTATATCTAGAAAGCTAAACAATTACAGAAATAAGCTGCCACTGCAGAAGCCTGATCACCTCTAAACAGTTTATCACTCTCAGCAGTGTGTTTAGAAAATGGTCTCCAACAGTACTCTATTGCATTCCAATAACGTTAATCAAGGTGAATCTATATATTTCAAGATGATGTCTGAGATAAAAAAAAATAAATAATAATAATAATAATAATGATAATAATAACAACAACAAGAAATCTTAAAAAATCATTACTAAAACTAAAAACTAAAATTTTAAAACAGTACTTTTCATTGAATTAAGAGCAAATATGTCTCATTACTTAGCTTTAACACTTAACAACAAGCACAGCTGTCTCACGAAAACCTGTGATAGAACCACAAGATGCAATCCCGTGAACTGTGAGAGGATTGTAAGAAATAGTCCAAACGTTAAGTCCATTGTATGAAAAGCTCAATCCAGCCCTTGAACCAAGCTGATGGTCTGTGCTTAGGCAGGTGATATGGATACGCCCCCTTCCAACTCTATGCCTGCAGGGGCCTTTTTCCTGCTTGTACGGTGGCACCGTTGTCTGTTGCTTATTATTTGGCTGAATGAGCTGGAGTGGTGCTCAGGGGGCTCACTTCTGACATAATGACTGATTACAGTCTTATAGCTTCCATCTAAGAAATCCCACAGTTGCCACCATTGCACCCTGGTGGCTACGTATCACAAACAAGAACAGCATATTAGTGGATGGGGGCAGGGTATCCCAGTAACTGTGTAACTGCGACCCAGTCTTCAACCCATCACGTGTAGGAGACCCTACTGGACATTTGGGCCTTAAACTTACTTGTCATCACCTGCCATAATAACTGCTTGTTCTGCTCTTTTGCTGTTGATTTCTATCCAGGTATGAAAAATCAAATGCAAATGCACAAAACAGAACCATAACTGAGCATGATTCTTGCAAAAGAATATACTTCTAGCTTAGTGTTTTTAGTTATAGATTACTGATTACTGTAAAAATTATCACTGATGTTAATGATGAGAGAGTAAGATAAATTTAAGCATGCCTTCTTCATTTTTAGATATTAACTCAATGGTATTGAGCTAAACCTATAAAGCTATCAAGCTATTTTTTGTCCCACTACTTCTTATTGCTTTATTTGTCACTGTCTCATGGTATCCCCTGTCTCCTTTGGCAATTTCTCAGGTATTTTACAACATCAATTGGTCTTTTACCTGCCATTTCTTGCTGATCTGTACAAGAAATGTTTTGATCATTTAATTTTCTTGTTCTACTTAAATGTCGGCCTTTTCCTCGTGATGAAACAGCGGCAAAGGAAATAAGGGAAACGCCAGAACAATTAATTGGAAAAAAGCTGAAGCATTACCAAAGCAAAAACAAGGCACGTTGCTACCAGATAATGACACATGGTAAGTAAAACTATGAATCTGAATATTTGCTAATAAACATGACAAAATGCAATTAGACAATAGTCAGAATATATACATACACTACACCCAAATTATAAATTTTATGTTCAAAGGAACTTCAAAGCTAGAATTTAGCAAACATGACTAGTTCACACATGAATAGTAAAGAGCATATTTTCCATTTCTCCTCCCTGCAGAAATGTGATACATGCTAATGCATACAGACATTAAGCCCATTAGAAGTAACACGTGTAACATGAACCATTCATAGCTCACTGAGTTATAAGAGCCTAGGAGTCCTTGTGCATCTTGGTGCGACAAGAGTGGGAAAACAACACAGACTAGGGCCTGTCAATGACCACTGTTTCCAAACAAGAGAAGCCATCCGGTCAGCACTTTTCAAACGCCATCTTTCAGGCAGTCAATTAAGTTCAAGGTGAGACAAAAATGTGTTGTCATTTAAATGGTTTTGCTCCACTGGGGCGGTGCATCAATTTAGTCATCTCGAATGCAGAGGTGACAAAGGGCTGGCAGAGAAGTTTATATTACCTAGACATACATTTCTGTATGTCACTTTACAAGCTTTATAACAAGCAGGATAGTAAGCATGCACGGTTTTTTAACTCAGTTCCAATGAGCAGAAGCTCTTAAAGACAGGAACAAACAATGGACTAGTCTTGAAAAGCTTTCTGGCGGGGGCAGTCAGCCCTAATCCAACTCCCACAACTCCTACATTCAATCCTGGGCTATCGATTGGGAAAATCAATTAAGTCACAAATGCACAGGGAGATGCTGAAATGCAGCAATACATTTTGGAGTCACAAGTGGAATTAGATTCTGATCATCTCATTGAATAAGCTCTCCTTTAATGCATGACAAAAATCCCTTGGTTTAATTAAGAAAAGAAGAAACAATGTCACATTATAGCTTAACTCCTCCATTGTAAATCCATCCACCTGTACAAAAACACTTTAATTATCAGCATGCAAAAACATCGACCCTGTGTAAATCTTATCAAGAATGAATAGCAGGAAATGTATTCTAATTTAAAAACATTCAGCAGGATACTGTAATCAATATTTTATACAGGCATCTATGCTTTGTGTTTCATTAGGTGTTTTGTGCTAGAAGGCTGAAAAAAATAAAAGAAATTAATCGTCCCAAAAAAATATAGCATTTTCGAAAAAATATTCTGTTTCCTCTAAACACCATACTTCTGAAAAATCTGTGCATTCTTTTTATCTTTCAGTGACTGGCACATTTGGGTTATTAAACCATAAAGGAGCAATAATATCTTCTGCATTGACAAGATGGACAGCTTAAAAGGGGATCCATAAATGTGTATTCGGTATCAGTAATTATACTTAACTGCCTAACTTGACAAAAAGTAAAATTAAACTGTTTCAACTATTTGCTGAAGGAGAATTTTTATGAGGAGAATGTAAAACTGGAGTTGGAAATTTGCTAAGCACAAATGTGCACCTGATATTTTCAGATGCAGCAGCCTGCGAACAAGGATGCTATCTTCATCTCTCTTTGCTGGCCAATTAGTGTTCAGATCAGGAGGTCCCAGTGGTTTTGGGAGGCGTAAATACTAACCGTCATTTCCATTCATTTGTATGCGGCTGCAGGTGCACTACCTAATTATGTATTCAAGCCCAAACCTGCCTCCCAAACAGGCCATAAATTAACTTCTTTTAGGGGCTTCAGTCTCAGAGAAGCATTGCATCTTTGTTTGAGTTCTCCTCACCGGACCTCAGTGGGGAAAACCCCTCAAATCAAAGCTATTGCTGGTATTGTTGTGGACAAACTTGGCATTATACAGTAAGATGCACACAAACAATTACATTCTGGAATATAATAGATGTACTCGATGTACTGTAGAAATATCGAGCTTTGAAATACAGTTTAACACCACAACCAGAGTGATGAGAAGAATTTTGAATGCTGTAAATGTGGAATTTTAGGTCCATATTTGCACCCAAGTAATTAAAATATACTCCAATTAATTTTCCTTGCACCAGCCCCTCCTTGGAAAAATACCGGTCAACAATATTAGATGTAAAATGTGGTTTCTCTTTTTTTCAAATTGCGGCAAACGATGGATGGATGGATGGATGGATGGATGGATGGATGGATGGATGGATGGATGGATGGATGGATGGATGGATGGAAGATGTAATGACTTTGAACATCAACGCCAATTAATGGAGGAGGAGGCCAATGATCATAAGTATCTGGTCAGCATTCCTCCAGAGGTTCTTGATACCAAAGCCTTTGTCATTCTCATACTTTCATAAAAATAAGTTCTTTTGCAACAGAAAATTCACAATTTGGAGCAAGATAATGAATGCTTCTCTGCATTTGTGTCTGAAACTAGTTAATGCTTTGTGCTGGCGTCCCCCTTGGCATGCATCTTTTGTATCTATTCTGGCAGAAGTTGTTGAGTGTTAAAAGGTCACTGCTAAGTGTTTTGACCCCCCTAGGGACAGCCTAATAAAGTGTCAAATTGAGGGTGGTGGGGTGGCTTGCTGATAATTAAAACTGCAGTCAGAAGCATTAAAGTACACTTACAGCAGTGATGCTAATGTGTATACTTGAGCTTGAAAATGTAGCCTTGCAGGCCTTTATTAGAAGAGAATATGAGATTAATTGTAAAAGTGACATGTAAGTTCAGAACGTGGCAAAGGCTATTGTGCTGTGAAGTAAAAAAAAAGAAAAATCATTGGAGACCCAAACCATTTTCTTGGTCAAATATTGGTACTGTTCACTGCTTTGAAATACAATCTCCAGAAAGAGAGAGAAAATTGTCCATACCTCCATTCTTTCATCCCAATGGGGCTCCAAAATCTGTTTTCATATACTAGATGACAACTATAGGGCATATCAAGGATTTTTGTTGGTTTTGTTTTGGTCTGCATTCAAATATTTAATACAAATCAATCTAATATTAGCACTTTTTTTTTCAATGGCTATTATGTTTAAAATACATGCTATTCAAAGAACTTCTTTGTCCAGTTTTTAAATTGTCAGGAAAAATGTCATGAGTAAACATAACCATGAATTTGATGAAAAAGTGTGGAAAAAAGTAGAAAATTACGACAGAATTAGTAAGCTATGGCATCAAAGTACAATAAATTACCTTAAAATGAGCAACAAATTGCTTAGATATGATTAAATTAACCTGAAGAATTAGTGTTAAATCGAGGCCAAATCAGTGATGCTGTGGTGGATATATTTAATGAAGTTTTTTATTAAATATTGCTCACCAGCCACTAAAAAAACAAACCCTCATTATGCTGAAGGCAAACTCTGTCCATTTATTTTTATTGACGGTTACAATGTTATTTCCCAGCCTGTGTAGATATCATTGTATAAAATCAATACAGAAAGGAGTTCATGAACACAACATCTTTTTTCCCTCCACACGTCTTAGTGTTAATTCCAACTGCTTTATGGTTATTGAATCATCTAAAGAGAAGAGTAGTGATTGATTGTACTCACTCATAATGCCAGAGAATGTTGAAATAGTGTGGTACATGTAGTTGATAAAGTCGATTTTTACACTATTTTACCAAGCCAACACAGATTGAAAATGTTTACCTTGATATTTATGATATTCATTGAAGATATTCATTGATTTATCAAATTCAATGTATAATTATGACATCTCATATTTAGTTTTAATGTCAAAGCAAACTTATACAATGCCGGTGATTTCATATCTCACATTTTCTAATCTAATCCATTTTATAAAGATAATGAAGTATTTTTTTACTACTACTTTCTTGCTGAATTTTCTGGTAATTTCTTGTTAATTGGTGGCATTTACTCATGGCCATTTTAAAGAAACCGGATGAATCTGCTGAGACCCCCACAAAAAATGGGTTATATTGCAAGAATATTACCAAATTGAGAAAGAATTATGCAACTCTGTGAAGCAAAAGTTTATGACTTTGCATCACAATTTTTTAATATGGAAAATAAATTAACAATACAAAAACCTAGTCAGGCAATATTCACTATATAGTAATATTACAAACAGAGAGGTACATCACCTTTCCAGCATTAGTCAGTCCTCTATTTTTCCCTAGGTTGCATTGGCTTTTATGATTATATGTAAGTGCCATTATACTTTTTTTCTGTATGTATTGTATATTATGTGCTTTGTCCATGCTGCTAACACTGTGAATGTCCCTACTGCTGGACTAATAAAGGACCATCTTAACTGATTGTATGTTATTTAGAAATTGTGCACATTCTATGTGATGCCTTCAGAACATGAGGGCGAAAGTTGAGAGAGACAAGCAGCGCAGCTGAAAGAACTGTAGTGTGACTCAAGCAGAACTGTTTTCTAGGTAAAAGCGTGAAGTTAGTCACTAACCTCAGCAGAGGAAACAAATGCGACTTGGGGCATATTCCTGACAGTTGATTTCATGCTACATTGCAACTCAAGCAATCTTTCCAGCGCAGATTATGTGGGAAAACGTTTTTTTTCTTAAATAATATTCTGAGTACTTTTTCATTGGCATGTGTACAATGAAAATTAAAAGTTGTATTTTAATTCCATCCCAAAAAGACTTTCTTCCTTCTCTAAAATTGGCATCAGTTTCAAAAACTCATCTGTCGAGCCCAAATTGATATGTCATTTTACACAATTTTAATCACTGATAAATTGTACATTTAAACACAAATTGTACACCCAACAAAATTTTTATCTCATTGCAGTTTTCCATATATGTGTTCTATGTGTTCTCTTCCACTTAAACACAAATTCTGGGGTTACTCAGTACAGATGCAAAGAATCCAGACACAATTCCCTTCTCTTTCGATAAGGCACCATAGAATGTCTCCATAAACCTCCTTCCCACAATTTATTGCCTGTACCAGTTTGAAAGCTTCTGTCAAAATCACAGCTGCAGGATCCAAGCTCTTTTATGAGACTGGACAGCTAAAGTGCTAAAAGTATAGACCCTTCCCTTTCTATTTTTTATTTTTCACTTGTGCTTTTCTTCTTCTGTGACATTTCTACACGTGTAAGGACCCAGCAGACCAACCTGTCTCTTTCCTAAAAGCCTGATAACACTTGTCTTTGGGGGCTTGGAAAACACACACAAACACACATGCAGTAATGCACAGGATACAATAAAGTCAGTGCCCTCAATACTCTTGTCTTATTCAGCAAAAGACTGGTGTCTGGAATGCATTTTTTTGTTAAAATGGAAACCCATTAAATTAAAAAAGGCAACAAAGTAAAAATCATCATACACATAAAGAGCATCATATTTCTGCTACTGCAAGTTTTTCAGGCCGCTATCCAGTGATTAACTTCATATTCAACAGGCATAAAAGTGATGAAATGTATCATTCAGACAGGCTGTAACTCAACTCTGATCGAGCAGCTGTTGGATTGCTGCTTGTGATAAGGCTAAAATATTTCAGATCTTTTGAAAAAGATGCATCACATTTAATAAAAATGTCAATTTTAAACAAAAGTCTAAGAAATGTTTAACTTTCATTAGAAAAAAATACCCCAGAGCTAAACAAAGGTAGATGTCAAGATTCTGATTGGAAAAGAGAAAAAATGCAAATAGTAATCGCTAATGATAAACTGTTAGTGAGAGGCACACAAAATATTTGCCTAAGGAGACCTCTCTGAGTGAAGTCTGCATGTTATCCCCATGTCTGCGTGGGTTTCCTCCCTTAGTCCCAGGAATGCAGTAGCTTAATTGAGGACTCTAAATTTTTTTACCAAACACCAAAATAGGAAGATAATGCATGAATGCCAAAGATCCCAAGATGACACTGCCTAAAAAACCACACTCAATCCAATTATCAAAAAACATAGCACTTACAATATTTGCCATACAAAAGTGAGATGGGTAGCAAATTTATATTAAGATCTTAAAAACTGAGTGATTTTTAATGTTTTTAATTATTTTCTGTTGATTGACTAAACCATAAATCAAGACACCATATCAGCTTGACAGGAAACACACACTTGAAATGCCCTGTCATCTAGCTTTCAGCTGAGCTCAGTGGGAGAGTCGGCGACATGTGGCTGTACCTTTACCCTGCAAACTGAGTCAAGCAGTGATGCAGTCTCCATGTTGGAAAGAGGCCATTCAGTGCAGTTGCCATGGAGACCATAAAGTTTGCTTGGACTGAACACCACTGGTTACAAATTAACAAATTTATAAAAGAGGTATGAGTTTAATAACTGGCTTTGTTATTCCCATCTCTAGTGAACCATGTTTCCAACTTCAACAAATAAAATCCCTTCAAATAAATTGCATGTGCTCATGCATTGCAAATGTGCACTAGCTGAAGAAACAACAGACAAATATGAAGATCATAACAAAGCAAACGACCCAATCAGGCCACAAAGTATAAAAACAGTGCACGTGACCTTGAAAATTGAACGTGTAATAGCCGAGTCCCAAAAAGGATTTGTTCACCAAGTACCTTCCTTTTACACCGACCACAGTCCTTGATCAAGTCACCAAAGATTGAGGACACTTATAATATTATTTACACCAATTACACTAATTGCAATGGGAAATATGTTGGCTTTATTATTTGAAATATTTAAAAACCTGCAATAGCAATTTATAAGGAAACTAATTAGAATATGACTAATAGGGCAAAAATATGACATAGACATAAAGGATAAACATTGAGGAATGGTAATCCAAACTGTTACACCAGTAAAATTGCTAATGAGCCGTACAATTGAGCCTTAACACTGTATCCAACATAAATATATCTGATGAAGAAAATGTTTAAAGGTAAAGGTAAAATGAAGCAAAAAGCAAAGCGGCTATGACTTTAACCTGTGCAAGGCAGGTTAAGTCATAGTGGGGATTCAAGTTGCAGTGCAAACAGGAACAATACCGAGTGTGTGGTTTCCTCTCCGAAAGAGTCTCAACGAGTCAGAATTGAAAGTTGTGTTTTTCGCAAAGAGGCCAAAAATTGTACTCATTACAATTTAGCAGAATTAAAAAAAAGGGTATATTGCGAAAGAAGAAAGAGTTGCTTTATGCTGCAGAACGAACATGAACAGACACAATAATTCAACAGACCTGAAGGGGGAGGCCATGTCAATAATTTCTAAATTACATTTTTCCTCTTTGAGAGAGAAGATTGACAGTGGGATGTAATTAACATAACCCAATTAATTGAAACATGTAAGATAAAAGCATAAACAGCTTTTTTTTTCTTCTAATCATTCCCACCAAAATCGAGGGATGGTCAGTAGTTGACAAATGTTGTTTTAAAGTGTTTCACTGGAGGCCCTTATCCCATGGGCAAATGCTTTGGACATTATATGAGTCCTCTTAAACCACTGCATTTTCTCGTAGAAAGCCTGGTTACTGCATAGCCACAAAGAGTGACAAATTATTCGTCATTTCGTCAAACTAGAATATGTGGACCTGTACGTACCCCTTCCTAGTTTGAAAGCTGTTCATCCACTCTTCAATATTTCTCTGTTTTTAAATAATTTCTCACTTATTATCAGGTTGATATGATCCAGTCAGTCAGCAGTGACTCATGCTCAACATCTTCTCATCCCACAGTTGATTGTAACAGTTTCCAGGAACAAAACGAAACAATAATCGTATTATCACAGAGAGCCGGTCTCCTCAGGCAACTCACCAGCTGCTATAGGTTCATCTACACCCTCGTATCTATTACACAAAAAGTGACATTTATCTGATTCGCAGATGGTAGAGACAGATGAAAACAAAACATACTGTTGGTACACTTTACACTCTCCAGTGGAGGAAGTCTTGATTTTTGATGTTGGATACGAAAGATATGCATATGCAAAATTTTATGTCACACAATCTGGGTTGCTTCAGGTAAGATTATATTAGAAATGATAAAACGTTTCAAACGTTTGTAATTTCAACGTTTAGTCTAAAACACCAGTGGCTACATTCATATAAATGTATCGACCACAATAGATGGCAGTCGACCACACGAGAATTACAAGTGGATGGTTCCATCGCCTATCAATCAAGTGATTCCCTGCCAAATGAACAGAAAATGAACTGCAAATCAATGAAAGAATGAAAATCCACACACCCCAGGCGGGCGGAGAAAATCACGTTGCAACCGTGTCAAAACGCACAAACTTGTCAATTGAGCAACTTACGGAGGCATTTTTTGCACCATGTAGATTTAGCAAAACGATCTTTCAATACTTCATTCGCCGGATACATAAAATCCCTGTTTCACACAGAAGGAATTAATTACTGCAACAGGGAAATGTTCACATTGGCTATCAATATGCGGCGCGCTCATCGGCGCAGAATACACCTGAACGCATCAATACCCCATTAATCGGGCGCACGCCAGGACTGACAACATTGACTGGAGCCCACCGCCGCAGCTGCGGGGCTCCACGCGTCAACATTATTATCGCCCGGAGCTGAATCTGTAAATAATCGTAGATATTGCGCGCGAACGGCGCGGTAGCGACTTACCGCGTATCCAGAGGCGACTGGTAAAAATGAGGTCGCGTCCTTTCATTCAAAAGTGAAATTTGTCGCTTAAACTGTCTCTCGGTCGTTCGGTGCTGTCTTGACGAGCGACGTGCCGGTGAAAGGGGTCGAAGGCAGGGAGAGAGAGGGAATCCAAGTAGTTGCCTCCTGACGCTCGCCCTTTCCCCCCTTGATATCCTCGTGAATTCGCCTCAATTTTTAATCGGCCCCCGGTGATGTCGCTGGTGAAAACTGCGGCTTCCCCCCCCCCGTGTTGTATCCACGGAACTATCCCTTACATCCCTTTATGGCACAAGGCGTCCTTCTGTGCGGGGGCTACATCACGTCCTTCGTAAACTGGACGGGAAAACGCCAGTAGCAGCCCTCGACACTCACGAACACACGCAAAGGGTGTGTGTGTGTGTGTGTGTGTGTGTGTGTGTGAGGGGGGGAGGAAAAAAAAAAAGAGTATCCTGAAGAATTAAGAAGGAAGCGGGGATGTTTGCGGGGAGAAGAAGTTGTTTTGGTCCAAAAACTGAGCTCGACGCGACTATGACAAACCAATCGCGCGCACTGGCTAAGCGTGATTCTGTGCAGCGAGTGAGCGTTTGGAAAGCCTGTAAGGTGAGAGGAAAAGCTCGGATGTGGTTGCCGCTCTCGCCGTATACTCGGGCTCCACCTAGCAGCAAACACCAGATAACATGCTCTAACTCGAAGCCTCTACCTACAGTATTTTTCGCCCGAGGCTGGTAAGCAGACCTGTGTTATATTGCATTCTTTCTGTGCGCCAGTGACTGCAATATTTATGCCAAATTCACCGCCTCCACTGCACAAAAGATTCTTGAAAATCTAACCGAGGGTAGAAAGAAGGGTCTCACATTTGTCGTTTCTTTGTTAGAGTAAATACAGCAAATTGAAAATTTCAGTAGACGGAAAAATTGAAAAATACTTTTAGGTGTGGTGGGTAAAATGTTATGTATGTTAAATAAGAAATGTTCAAGTAAAGGTGATCATACACAACTATTGGAAGAGGTATTTGTCCCAAAAAGAGCTGGGAAGGCATTGATTTGATCATTTCAAGTTTATCAGAGGATAAAGGAACATATTCGGGGCACACTAAAAATCTCAGTACACTGTACACTGTACATTTATTAATTAAATGTTTTTGTATATCATTTTAGCAATAACTATCCTTGTAATGTTCAGATTTTTTGACAAATTTGGAATTTAGCTTTGCAAATATCTGTTTATGGATTTGTTTTGTCTTTTGTACTGTAGTATTATAGCTCTGTGGAAAGTTGGAGGTGAATGTTTTTCATGTTTTCATTCTGTTATCTATACAGCATTGTGTCAAAGTAAATTAACTTTCCCTTTTTAGTATGAATTAAACAGAAGGGCCATCCAAAAAATCCTGCCTCTGTCTGGCTTTGGCCACTGGGCCACTATCTTCCATGATTCTTCTTATTCTTATACTGTGATTTCAGCAGAAAAGGGCCAGTTAAACCTAAGTTCACTTTCACGTATAAATTATCATGAAATCCAGTTACCATTAAAGTTAGAGGACTGAACAGCCTTAACCTTCTCAATGGCTGGTGAATTGGTATGTTTATCCTGAATGCAGTCAACCCATAATCCCCCAATCACTCGGTTATTGTAATACTAATTAACTCTTCAGACCAGAGACCCAAGGAAACACAGCTTTATCTGTTACCTATCCGAGCCTTGACCCACCCAACTGTAAGATGATAAAAATAGCTCCATGCATGCATTTGAAAAGACGCAGTGTTATCTCTCCCTGGCAACACTTCCAACATACCTGAGACACAAATGGATTTCTTCATGTTAGGCACTGACCAAAACTGCCTGCCACTACTCTTGCATAAATCAGGTAGCTTCGAAGCAACACTTTAAGTGCCATGCCATAACAAAATATCAGCCTCCATGTTCGCTTTAACATAACAGCTACACCAGTACTGGAGATGCAGATGCCAAGAGACTAATAGAACACCAGTCAGCTCTACATCAGCTTCTTTTTATCTTGTGAATAGCACACTCATGATAAAAGTATAAACAGCTTTGCGCTTGCTCCATTGAAATGGAAAAGCATTTTCAAGAACATGGAAAATGAAAGCAAGTAGGACACTGTCAGTTTTATTGCAAAAAATCATGAAAGCCAGAAGAAATTTTCTCTGAACTGTGTGAATGTAGCAGTTTACTTTTACCAAAACTGATCTGAAGTTAAACTTCGATATCTCCAGTAAATAATCAATGTAATTGTAATGATTATTGCTTTTAAATAAATTGTCAGCAATGGATAGGGGCCCGAGTTGTATAACGCAGTTATACAATTGATGAGACAGTAATCTCCCCTGACTAAAACACAATGAATTGTTGCCTGTGTCAAATCAGCGTTTATGATGTTAAAAAAGAAGCAGCATTAAAAACACCTGTTATTAACAGTCTTTCATTCACACTGAAATGATTGGAGAAGGATTTGTTCTTTACTTCATTCTAGAAAAGAGTTCTTCATTTTAACTCAGCACTAAGTGTCCTCAGGACATGGATAACATTACCGCGGTCATATTACAGCCTTTCATTTTAAATAAAGTATCCTGCACGGAATTGAAAAAGATTGCATTCATTTTCCTCTTAAAGTAGAATACTTGTAATTTCAATTTCAGGTGAACACCTACGCCGTTTCTATATTTGACTCTTAAGGCTTTAGTACCATTTAAAGCTGCTGTTCAATATCTTTATTGGAATAATTGATTGACCATCTACCAATGTATGCTCGGGATTGCACTTACAGATTAACCCAAAGATAAAATATCTGCATTTCTGTTGTTACCTATATATGCCTATGTTTGAGCCATTCTATGCTCTTGCTTTAGTATCTGCTGCCATATCCACCATCACTCCCCGTTCATGTTCCCACTGTAATTCAATGCAATTCAATACATTTTCATGACATTTTACAAGTGATCTTAGTATCAATATCTAAAGTTGCATCATTGAAACTTTCTTGTTAAGATCTTGTCTTATTGATCCCCATTACAGAAATTCGGGTTACAGTTCGACTTAGATGATTTATGTTAGATGTAGATGATACTATATTCTACTTTGTTTTGGGTTTTTTTTTTAGCAAATACTGTTGTTTTTGATTTTCTTTTCATACTCAGCATCATTCAGAGCTTGAGAATGTCAATTGTATGTCAATGTAAAATGTCAATTCAATTGCACTTGACAGATAAATAAATCCATAATTGGTCTCATGCAAAACCAAATTTGATTGTTCATTTTGCTGCGATTAGTTAGATCACCTGATCATTTTTAATCCGCAAACTTATCTACTCAGTAACTATTATAAAATGTGTATTACTACAACCAAATTTGAACCTTTTTATCTGTTTTTTTTAATCATTTTCTTCCTGGTTAATCTCCATTAGGATATGAAGTTAACATTGACTTAAAACCCTTTCCACACATATAAATTCTGGTCAGGTCTGGATAAAGATTTTGTTGCCCTTTCACACATGTAGTGCAGCAGGAGATTTTCTATGTCAGACATTGTGTTGGGAGGTAAAGCGTGCAGGATGCAGGCCAAGATCCCAACATCACGCTCCAGAAATGGCAATTTTTTGGACAGGACATTCACTTTGATTACATACTTGTTTCTTCAGTTAAATATTTTATTTCATCATGGATGTGGTCCCATTTATGAATTACGTTTCTTTAGCAGTGGATATCTGATGCTAGTCACATGTTCAAGTCAAAAGCAAACTCCTCTCATAGTTAGTCCACTAAACAAGGCCCTATTATGTCATACACGGGCTTGTTCTGTGATCACAAAGCCTTTGCACTATGGAGCTGGTTGGTTAGAAATGGTTGAATGCTGGATCCAACCTAGATTGACAGTATGTTTCAGCATTGTGGGTAAATCCCCGATAAAGTGATTTCAGCTTTGAAGGGCATAAGTGAAACAGGCCTACACTAAGACTACCATAATCAACCTGCATTGGCCACATTATATTATTATTTCTAAATAACCTTAAACATCACTTAAATATTTTGATATATTATTGATTCAAAAAAGAAGTAGGTTGAACAAGATAGGGTTCTCCAAATGGCTGTGTCATTCAAGAAACAAATTATTTTACATGGCGCACAGCAGGTATTACAAACATTCTCTATTCTAGATTTGAAACATAAGAGCAACAGCTTAAAGTAATTTGGTCCTTTCTCTGCTTGGTTTTTCAATTTCTTTGCCTTGTTTAAGGATAACAAAGCATGATTATGTTACATAATCAAAGTCTAATTCATGTATTGACCCTGTCCCCTACGGCAGTTTTAACACTCTCAGGTAAGTTCTAAGGGATTGCTGAATACCCGTCTTACGATGAGCATGATATTCAGTGGATACCGCTGTCTAGGTTTTCCGCCATGCAGCTTGACTGTTTTGGCATTATGTGCTTGCATCGATGCAAAAACTGACTTGTGTTGACTTGAAAGTTTAGCTGGGAAGGCATTGATTTGATCATTTCAAGTTTATCAGAGGATAAAGGAACATATTCGGGGCACACTAAAAATCTCAGTACACTGTACACTGTACATTTATTAATTAAATGTTTTTGTATATCAT
>CAAKHD010014032.1:165468-179599 GCA_901007705.1 Fistularia tabacaria
TAAACAGCTTTGCGCTTGCTCCATTGAAATGGAAAAGCATTTTCAAGAACATGGAAAATGAAAGCAAGTAGGACACTGTCAGTTTTATTGCAAAAAATCATGAAAGCCAGAAGAAATTTTCTCTGAACTGTGTGAATGTAGCAGAAACAAAGTCTAATTCATGTATTGACCCTGTCCCCTACGGCAGTTTTAACACTCTCAGGTAAGTTCTAAGGGATTGCTGAATACCCGTCTTACGATGAGCATGATATTCAGTGGATACCGCTGTCTAGGTTTTCCGCCATGCAGCTTGACTGTTTTGGCATTATGTGCTTGCATCGATGCAAAAACTGACTTGTGTTGACTTGAAAGTTTAGTGTTTTCTTTTCAATGGGGAAACAGAGAAGAAAAAAAGTCAGAGAAACAGGCTTGAGATATAACTATCTCATCAGTAAATTAGCAAGAAATGTTGAAGGATAAAAATATTCAGAAGGAAGTGGGAGAACCATGAGCCAAGTCATACCTAAAATGATAGCTACATTTCAGCGTGTTTCCTTATAAACACTAACATTAGAGTTTTATAGCAATATGTATAATTGTGTGACATGCTAATGTTAAATTTCCAGCTGCCAGCATTAGGTTTGCAAATAGAGAGAGTTAGGCACCTGAGACATGGTCATAATTAAACACTATAAAGTGATGCACGGCACTATAAAACCTCTGTACAGCTACTCACCATGCTGTTGTAAGAAACTCATGCCAAATACAAAGCCGTTCAGGAAAATTAAGGCTTATGGGGACAGTTGTTGTGCAAAGTGAATCCAATAATGTAGAAGCCATTTTCCCTGTTTATCCATGCTAGCAAGCCTAGGAATTATCATCTCCATAGTGCTGACACTTAAATACGCAGCAGTGCTTAAACTGCTTCAGTGATGACACCCCCTGCTTCCACTGTTTGTATACTCAGTCTAGTGAGAAATAGATGGACCACTGTAGAAATGAAAACATTACCAGTTTATCACCTGTCTTTTGAGACGCATTCCGGATTTAATGTATATTTTCTTCATGCTATCCAATTATAAAGTGGAAACCCCTTACCACTATAAACAGCACACATCTGACAGACAGGCATATTGCATAAGAAGAGGGCTGCAATTATATAGGGAACCTGACTGATTCTTGACTTCAAAGCTGAAGAAAAAAGATCTAAGACTAAAGTGTTATGAATGACTGAAATGTATAATGGTGGGATATGTTGGTTTTGTCTTCCATATTGTTCCATTTTGTCATGACTGGTTCAACACACACTGTACACTAAGCACCTTAAAACATCTAATTTTGACCTTTTAGCTGTGTTGAATTCCATTACTATTTATTGTATGCTTCATCACTTCATTGTAATTATTCTCCTGATGTTTGTGAATACTCCTTGAAACTGTGATTTTCCCCTTGGGGGTGAATAAAGATATACCTACCTCCCTGCCTACCTCAAGGCAGAGTCAGCACTGGACTTAAAACCTACAAAATATCTTTATGTAGGATAAGTAAATGTCAAGCATTTACAATAAATTGTGACATTTTTCATACGCTAAACTTTGTCTAGGTAACCCCACAACGTAAGGGAGACATTGTCAGATGATGGTATTGGACATCCTGGTTTATGTCTGGAAAGGTTTTCAGCCATCCAGGTCATCATTTTCGTTGTCAAATCCTGTCATAGCAACTGGATTGAAGATGTTTCAACTCGGAAAAGAAAAGCATCTTGGATGAGAGGTGAAGTGTCTACCAAACACTGAGCAAGTCCACTTGCTACAAAAAGCTTTGACAACCTCAACCAACATTCATCCAACTGCAAGCTCAGCAGCTATAGGGAATCATAATTGCGTTTTTTTTTGGTTTTTTTGGGGGGGGGGAACCCGGCCCTTTACTGATTTTATAAGTACATTGGTTCTTAGATATTTGTCTTTATGGGTTTAAAGATCAACAGAACATTCCTGCCCTCATTCAACATTGATTCAAGCCTAAGCTTCACCAGGGACCACCTACATTCCTTCACCCACTGCAACAGAAGCACTACACACAAACTAGACTGGCTTAAGTTAGTCAGACCGCCCTCCGTCACGACCCAGAGAAAGTGGTGGTGTTTAACACGATGGTCGTGACTGTTTGCGTGGGTATCCTTGTGGGTTCTTTTCTTTTGAAAAAGGTAGAAGACACTCTAAATTTTTATATTACATTCCTAGGATGACTAAGACAAACTGGACATATATGTTTTTTTCATGTTTAATGGACGACAACCCCCCTATCAAGAGTTTTGGCTGCCATCCACTTAAGATTAATTTGTGTCTTAAGGAATAGTCCTATAATGGTCTTGACACAAGCTTGAAAAAATGAATCTACAAGTCAGTGCACTGAAATTAAAAGCCTGTTCAACAATTCTCTCTTTGGTGAATTGGGCATCTGTGTCTTCATTTAAAGTGTGAAAGACTGAGGCTGTGGAACATATCTGAAGTCACTGTGCATTTGCTTTCAGCAAATGTGTTTTAAAGGCTTGAAGCTCGACACTGGGGCTGTTTTTTTAAAAAAAGTGTTATGTGTTTCTTTGCAGCCATCATATTTTTTAGATAATATGTTGCCAAGTCAGGATGTGATTGACAAAATTGGTTGGAATAAGAATTTGCTTGTAGAAATTTGACCCTTTGCTGTGTTTCATCAACTCCTTCAAACTCAAAATTCACTGCAAAAAAATGGCATGCAGCACATATGGAGACACAAGGGGACAAAAGGAACTTTGAGCTAAAAAGAGACATCCTCATGCCGCATTTCAGTGTTTTTAGAACCGTGTTTGCTATATCACATCAGTTTTGCGCAACAGGCAAAATTTGCACACGCTTATTTTTGAAAGTTTTGTTTATATCAATTGGTTATTTGAAGATATAGATGTGTTTTGTTAAAACAGAATATATCAGCAAGAGTTCTATTGGACTTAATCAGGTGTGTATGTTGCATTTCTTGTCAACTGTAGGGGATTTGCATGTTCGCAATGCTTTTAATTTTTGTTAAAAATTACAAAAGACATTTGTGCAAGATGAACTGTAATTTAAGAGTTGAAATTTCCTTTTTTTAAAACCCTGTCATACATATAGCATAGGAATCTTTCTCAAGCAATCAAAAGCATATTTAGGGAAATAATTGCACACTTTATCATAAAATATCATATCATAAAATCCACCCTCAGGAGAAATGTCCCACTGTAGATACATTGTATGCACTTAAATGTAGCTCATTAGTTAAAGTTAAATAACCTGCATCTTTAATGTACATGCACTGCAGAGTGGCATTGTTCATGATGATAGATATCTGCTATCTGTTTGATTTAGATATATTATAAATTCTGTTAATTTTTGTATTATCCGTTTGTGCATTTAGTCTGCTATTTGCATTCCCCAGAAATTTTGCATGACCAAAGCCCCGTGATGATTTTGATATTTTTTTTTGATGTTTTGCTTAGTGCTGGCAGGAAGTTGACATATGAAATTATTTTGTGGAATGTGTCTACAACAATAAGTCAGACAGCCAGATAAAAATACACAGATGTCGAGTAATTAATTAGAAAAAGTATGTGACTTGGTACTGGTTTAGAAAGTTTAGAAACTGTGGTTCTGGTTTAGAAAGTCTTGATTGGTGGAGAAATACATTAGAAAGGTGCTGGACAATGACCAGCAATGATGTTTGCAGATGACATTGTAACATGTAGTAAGAACAGGGAGCAGGTGAATAAAAATTGAGTGTCAGTGTATGATTTGCGATAAAAGAGTACAAGACGGTTGTGAGACCAGCCGTGTTATGTAGTCCAGAGACAATGGCATCGAAGAAATGACAGGAGGCATAGCTGGAGGTAGCAGAGATGAAGATGTTTAGGTTCTCTTTGGGAGTGACGAGGATTGATTGGATCAGGAGTGAGTCCATCAGAGGCTCAGCAGATTTGAAGATAAAGTTAGAGAGGCCAAACTGAGATTTGGATATGAACAGAGGACAGACAGTGAATAGATTGGTAGAAGGAGGCAAAGGTTTGAACTGCAAAGCAGGAGGCTTAGATGGAGACCAAAGAGATTTATGGATAGAGTGAAACAGTACATGAAGTTAGTTGATGTGAGAGAAGAAGATGCAGATGATGGAGTTAGATGGAGGCAGATGATTCACTGTGGCCATGCCCTGAAGGGAATAGCCAAAAGGAAAGGAAGAAGACAATGTAACATACTGAATTCAGATTTTTTTTTCCACTTAAAATTTTATTGTGTCCTAAACTTAACTTTATTGACAAATATCTTCACGACTGTTTTCAAATCGAGTATGCTTCTAAATGATGTGCTAGCTCAAACATAATGCCCAATAATTTAAATAGAAAACGCAATGCTGGCATTGTATGTTAATAGAAGACTGATAGAAACATTCAAGCCTAATGACAGGACACTCTTATTTAATAATACATGTTTACTAAGGATAATTAAGATACTACAAGTGCAACTGAGGGTGAGTCACATCTTTATCCTTCAGCAAGCTCAAGCAGAGATATGATAAAAAGGCAGTTGATCGAAAATGTGGACTGTGACTGAAGTGGATGGAGCTGTTGTAATTGAGACCATAATACTTTTATAGCAGGGCTTTTCACGAGTTAATGAAACTACCGTCTTAAAAAAATGCATTTTTTCTAACAGAAAAAAAGTGTATAAGCTCTTGATCTCACCGACTGAGGTTTTACTTTTTCGAGTGAGACAGAGCTGCACGGCAAAACATGCTGTGAAGTTAAAGTAACAAGTGAGTTTTCAGATAGAGAAGTATGGACTCAATGGAAGTTGGACTACCTCAAGCGTCACATTCAGCAGAAAAGTCATTTGAATGTTGTTGGAATTGTACAAAGATGCAAGATAGAAGTAGGGGTCAGGACATTATTGTAGGAGAGCGCTAAAGATCGAGAGAAGAGGAATGAGCTGTAACACAAAATGAAATCCGACCGTGAGCAAGTTAATTAATTATTAAGATTTTTTATTTACGGATATAATCATTAACTGCTATTACTTGATTATGAGTAATAGAAATGCTAATAAAAACTGTAATTATAATGCTGAATCCTCTGCTCCATGCCGTACCCTCTTTTTTTGCATTCCCTTTTTAAGTATCTCACTAAATGACAAGCAATTCTATTTGTATGTATTTCTTATTTTATAAGCATACCCGTGACCTTCAGTGATATGTACCTTACAGACAAAGAGTTACAGTTGTCATTATGCAAAATGTATATAATTTAATGTGAACAAAATGTGACCGCCGTAAGGCTTAATCTCACTCATTCTTCTAAAGCACGAAACTCACCACACAACACAGCTCAGAAAAAAACAAGACTTACTGCTGAAATTTGATTCTTTTAATCAGCCATGTAACTTGTTATGATCTCAGCTTTTAGACAGGTGTGGTACTTGCGCGGCCACAGTGTGCACGTCTGATGTTGCCTACAGTGGTCCAATGAATTCTCAGGGAGCTTGTATTTTGCTCAGACACACTACAAATTGGGGAGGACACTGTTTTTCCTCTTTTTACAAGCTGATACTGCTTATCATATCCTACAGTTGTAGTTTTCTCCATTACGTTTAGTTTTTCATTTGGCAGCTTATGAAAACTTAGCTCCAGTGTCTTTGCCCTGCTTCCAACTACTCATCATTTTATAGGCTTTTTTCGGTATCATTTGCAGTTAGGATTGTTAGTTCAAAACCCCTTGACTCCTCAAGGCTTCCACACTGTTAAAATCTCTAAATTTAACAGAGGTAACATAGGGTCTTTCTTGACTGGCCTGAGTTTTGCAAAGCATATCCAAGAGATATTTGTTGTCATTTCATCTGAATATAGCAAAGAATAAAGAAGGAATGTGATTCCACTGCAGCAGGTTAACAATCAGAGACCTATATTAGAAGAACTGTCAACACTAAGATTATTAAATTTTTTTCACCCTCAATCAGTCATTCAAGTCTTTCACTTTTTTACACTCTAAAATGTTCAAGTTTTTACATGTTGGGGTCAAGTGACTTTTTTTCTTCATCAGTTCCTCCTACTAGTTAATATTTCTTCAATATTGTTTAGATATTCTTGTGGATGGGACCTTTGTAATACAAGATCACTGTTTGTCACACCAGACAAATCAGCACAGGGCTCAATAGCCCCCTAAAAATATTATACTTTAACGGCTATGTAGATATGTTAGTTGATTTTATGTTTCAGTGGCAGGACATTTGGTGAGCTGCATGATTTTCCAAGACAGCGGCTGATTTATTTTAAGACCAATGCACTTACACATTACAAATCAAAATTCAACCACAGGTTTTCTGCTGCTTACAGTCAGTGGGACCTGAATAAGTAGTACACTGACAACTAAAAATACTATTTACAATTTAACTTGAAAAACCCTGTAGAAGCTACTTAGGAACAACCGCAACATTTACTTGAAAATGTTGGCCTTGATTGACATAAGGCTCAAAAAATGTTTTCTTCTGAAAGTGTGTCAGAATTTATTTCAATAGAGTTGCCTCCACACAAAACTCAATTAAAGCGTTGTAAGTCAATGTTGGCAAAATATGTCAATACCCCCTTTATCAAATTGGCCTCAGAATGTCCACTCAGAATGTCCACTCTCAAATCTGATGCTCAAAAGCAACAAGGAGCAAAATGTTCTTTAAAAAAAGACAAACAGGCTGAGCCATCGAGGAGCGAAGTTGAGCACTGTTGCAAAATTCATCATGTAAATGAAGCAAATAATGACTCCATGCATTTATTTTCATGCAGAGTGGCACTATAAATTCTACAGATTGGATCAATACAAAAAGTCTGTTAGGCAGGAATGTTCAGACAATGGCCATGTATAGCTAACACCACAGGGTATATCTGTGTAGATAATTTATTATGAAACTCAGAATTAACAGATTCAGACAAAATATCATATATGCAGCTTATTGATGTCTGTCTTGATCCTTGTTACAGTAGAACCTAGTCTTACAAATTTAATTTGTTCTTTGCCATATCATAAGTAAGGGCAGTACTCATTAAACATACCCATTAAATAACTTGCTTTCACAGGAGTCCAGCCTGGAGTCAACCCACAGAGCCCACCTCCAAGCACCAGAAGCTCTCTCACCAGGCACAGTAGTTCAAAAAGCGGGGGTGAAATGGCCCCCAGCCAGCAACCGGAGAGGGTGGCTGCAATCAGGAGAGGCTGCTGCCAAAATGATACTACCATGTGGAAGGGGGATGTTGAAAGCCGCCTGCAAGCCATGTCCACAGTCATCGGGAGCTGTGAGGCAGAGCGTTTTAGACAGGAGGAGGAGAGCACTGGAAAACGGCCTTACATCATGGACCGTGGAGCAGCAAAAATCCATCAGCTGCGTAAGGAACCCGTGCTCTAACAAGGCAATATAAGAGGGCAGAGGACTATGGGAAACCACCACTCGCAGAGCTCTGTCATATGCCCAGGAAGAAGCTCATGAAACTCAGGAAAGCAGAGTGTCACAGGAGACAGGTCAGGGAGAGAACAAGGAAGCGTGCTGCCTTTGTGGCTAATCCCTTCCTTTTTACCAGAGAGCTGCTCGGCAGCTCCAAGGAGGAGGTAAATCAATTTCTCCATGCCACACTGCAGGACCCAATGAGAGATCATGAGCTGGAACATGGGAGAGCCCTTCTGGACCGACCAGTCGCAAAAGACAAGTTCAACATTAGGGAGCCGAGCCTGAAGGAGTTCCAAGATGAGAGGAAAGCAGTCAGAGCCAGCCCAGCCCCTGGACCAAGCAGAGTTCCGTTAAAGGTTTAAAAGCACTGCCAAGTCTTGCTCGAACTTCCCTGGAAACTCCTGAAGGCAATCTGGTGCAGGGGAGTCACCAAGCAATGGAGATATGCCAAAGGGTCTGGATTCCAAAGGAAGAGAAGTCCACAAACCTTGAACAGTTCAGAGCAACCTCATTGCTTAGCGGTGAAGGCAAGATTTTCTTCAGCATCGTATCCAGACGTGTGACAGACTTCTTGTTTAAGAACAATTACATCAACACTTCATTGCTGAAGGTCTGGGTTCAAGGGATACCAGGATGGCTGTAGAACACAGGGGCAGTTACCCAGCTGATCACAGTGGCTCCTGATAGTCTCTGACAAGTTCCATTTCGCCCTGGATGGCCCGACCATACAATCAATCAATGAGGAGCCAATCAAGAGTTTGAAGAAACTCTTTGACCAGAGCCTCAGAGATGGCAGTGCCACGCGGTCAGCCATCAAGGAGCTAAAGAACTGGCTCAGCAGAGTGGATAAGTCAGGACTGCCAGGGATCAGTAGAGTCAATGGAGTGGAGGATCAGCTCATACCTCCGGAGGTGGCTTAGCTTATCACGAAGCCTGAGTAGCAGAGCTCTGTATGGGAGTAATAACACCCTGCAGCTCCCCTTTAGCAGCGTCATAGAGGAGTGTTTGGTCTCCCAGATCAGAGAGGCACTACAGTCTCAAGATTCCAAAGACTCTAGAGCAGGGGTGGGCAAACTTTTTGACTCAGGGGCCACAATGGTTTCGAAAATTTGACAGGGGCAGGGCCAGGAACAGATGGATGGAGTGTTTGTGTGAACTAATATGAATGGCATAGATATATTAGAAATAATTGTAAAAGCCATTACATGAAATGATTTGGCCTTTTAGCAAATTAAGAATATGCAAGGCACATTGTACAAGTTGTTTTCCAAATGCATTGATTTCATAACACAGTCGAGAAAGTCACATTCAGATTCAGGGGAAACAGTGTTATTGAGCTTCATTTTTTGCCAGTGCATCAAAGTCAGGAGTTTTGTTGTGCCAATTCTCAGGATAGATCCGAAGATGTTGGTCAGACAACTTGGATCTGTGACTGGCTTTGTTGGTTTTCATGACGCTGAATGTCTGCTCAGATATTTAGCTCGAGCCAAAGAATTTCAGCATCTTATGTGGCATCCTCTGGCCTCACACTCTCACCGGGCTTTTTGCCTTCTTTCACCAGGCTTCGGGAGCCCCGCGCTCCCTTGCCAGTCTTCGGGAGCCCCGCACTCCCTCAACAGACTTTTTGCTCTCTCACCAGCTTTGCGCTCTCTCGCCGGGCTTTGGGAGCCCTGCGCTCTCTCGCTGGTCTTCGGGAGCCCCGCACTCCCTTATCGGGCTTTGCGCTCTCCCCCTGGGCTTCGGGAGCCCCGTGTTCCTTCGTCGGGCTTCACACTCTCCCACTGGACTTCGGGGACCCCGTGTCGCTTGGCCATCTTCCTTGTACGGACCTTGCCTGTCTCTGATTTCCCTGCTTCATCTGCATTCTACTATTACGAACTGCCAGAGCCTCAGTAAAGTCTTTGAACTCTGTCTCTATTGATGTGGAGTTGTTGTGTTGCAATCAATCCATACCCCAGCCATTACATTGGTACTTGACTCTTGAGTCGTGGTTTGTCCGTGAAAAAAAATTCTCTGTACTGCCACCCGTTCTTGCGTTGACTGCTCACAAGCATAATGATTAAACCTCACCTATTTGACCCTTTATCCCAATATCATCTTTAACAATAACATTTCAGGTTCGGCAGGCCAGGTTAAAACGCCCAGCAGGCCGTATATCGCCCAGGGGCCTTAGTTTGCCCATGCCTGCTCTAAAGTCTGAGAGGCCAGTCTTGAAATACGCACCAAATAGAGTGCTGCTCAGGAGCTGGTGGCAGCAGAAGCCAGGCTGATGCACAAGGCAGTGGTGGGTACTGTCGCGATGGGAAGAGCAGGCTTGAGGGGTTCACACCTAGATACTACAAGGCACACGGCAAGGAGAGATGGCTACTTGTACCGGAGGAGGTTATGATAGCAGTGTGGGAAAGAAAAACAAGCGGGTTATCAGGCATGCAACAGCAGGGGGCATGGATGAGGTGGGAAGGCGTAATGGAGTGGAAGCTGACTTGGACATCTAGTGAGCCGAGCCCTAGTACATCAAATTCCTCATCATATCTATGACACCCTCTCCCGGCCCAGTGAACCTCCAGTTCTGGAGCAAGGCTGGGTTCTTGCCCTCTCTGCTCAGGGAGAGGAACACTTGAGCACATTCTGAGCAGCTGCCCAAAGGCCCTGGGAGAGGGTTGCTTCCCAGTCGATATGACCAGGTACTGAAGGCAGATGCTAAGAGTGTTTCCTCAGCCACGTAACCAGCCCATACAGCAAGCAGCTGGCATTTGTCAATGTAGGAGAGAAGCCCAAGCCACAACCTAGAGCTTCTGCTGGCCTACTGCATACTGCACAGGACTGGCAGCTAATGGTTGATCTGGGCAAGCAACTCAAGTTTCAAGCAAATATCACCACAACATCTTTGCAACAAGACACTGTCAGAGGTTTCAAAACAGCTTGCCATGATAGAGTTGACAGTTCTGCACAGGGTTGGCACAGGGTTGGCAAGCCTGCTGCCATCCTGTAGAAATAGACAGCAGAGGTTTTGCAGGTCGCTCACTGCTTAGACTCTACACCACACTAGGCATGAGTGGGCCGGCAAAGAGGAAAACCATCAGGATCACAACTGACACAGCCGAGAGCTTCCAGATGGCTGTGGATAAAGAGGGTTAGAGGGTTGATTCATGGTCTTTTGTTGCTGGAACACATGTTGCTGTCTGATGAACCCTGGCTGCGTCACCTGGGCAAGGATGCATAATGCTGAAAGATCTGAAACACCCATTGAACCTCAGATACCTCATTGATGATGTGTCCTAGCGCATCCGCAGGATGTATCATTCACCTCATGTGTGTTTAGTTTTTTCATATTTCACTCGGGTGGTTAACCCATTTATATATTATTTCTAATGATAATCAGCATCATGGAACGCTTAGTTTTTCCTCTTGAAGACATTTCAATTCCCATAAGAGAGGCTTCTTTACTTCGAAGCCTTCCAATGAGAGGACGGACTGAGATGTTTTGGACATGTACAGAGGAGGGATAGTGAATATATTGGTAGAAGCATGCTGAGGTCGGAAGTGCCAGGCAAGACTTAGAGGAAGACTGAAGAGGAGATTTATGGATGTAGTGAAAGAGGACTTGAAGTTAGTGGGTGTGAGAGGATAGAGACTATGGATAGAATATAACCCTATTCTCTGACAAAGGCTGTGTATGGCCATAGGCACCAGCTGTCCAGGTGGACCAAATCAACTGACGATGCGGAATAACTGTAAAAAAAAGCATTGAGGACTGTGACAACCAAGGTTTTTTAAGTTTTATCCTCGCATTCAAATTAGCGATTAGCCATGTCGCTAAACCTCGTATCAACCCACAAAACCCGTCACAGATCCAAGTTAACTGACCAACACCACAGATTCATCATCATCATCATTCATTCATTCTTTAAAGTGATTTGAGACATAATGATCTTATTTTGTTTTCTTGCAAGAAAAAAAAGTAGAGCTCTAAAAATTAAACAAGTGATGGCTGAATTCAATTTAGCTGTTTCAAATTAAGGGAACTATACTATAATAGCTCACAAGGGCAAATGAACACAAAATATAATTTTGTTATTTGTGTTTTTTCTATTAACACAGCCGAAATGTGTGGTACTAAAAAAAGACCACCACCACTGTGTTAACTGTAATATATTTATTTTTTACTTTCCAATTACATGTAAAATTGATTCTTATTTAACTCCCTCTTAGAGCTTCCATTACATTCCATTTTCCATTAGAAGCCCAAAAGTGGATTGAATGTTAATTGATTTATTGGCCATAAATCAAGACAGGCAGATAATGCCAGCTTTCACTTTGCCAATATATACTTGAGTCATTGATTGAAACATACTGAATTGATACCTTTGGGCAATTTCTTCATTACATCATAACTTCATACTCTTCACTGCTAAATTGCTGTGGCCTTGAAAAATCTTTCCACTGTTAATATCCAAACCAAATTGCAATGAAGCAATAATATTAGAGCAGTATTAATCTGTAGGACACAAAGTTCCTCTAGGTCACTGAGCAAACGAGCATCACTGGTTACACTTTGACAAGCCAAAAAGCTACATATCTAAGAGCACAGGTGGCTCGACATGGCCTTTCTGATTCCTCAATACCAAAGCTACTGTTCGTACTCTGACTTTCTGGTCAAAGGTACAGAAATGTGAAATGGCGGTTCTCAAGACCGAAGAACTCTTTCTATCCCACTGCAACCAGACTCAAACAGCTGACAGGAGTTAACAGCCATGGACTACCTCACAATATTCACGAACTTGCTACATTTGACCGTTCACATTTGATTTCACGCACTTATTGATCACCATTGCACATTACTTGTCAAACTCCTCAAACAGCCATTAACCTCCTCCAAATGCTCTTGAACTGTCTGCACTTGACTGTTTACTTTTTCAGTTTGCGCACTCTCAATTTTCACTTTTCATTGAGCATATCTAGCTTGCACAACCATTCCAACCTTGGCATAGTTGACAAACTGTTCTATTGTACTATCGCCATTGTTTACATTTCTACAGTATCTTTCTCATGTTACCTTTCATCATACATTTATTGCATACTTGCATACATACATACATGCATGTTATACTATCTGGTATTCACTGCGGACAGCAAAGAATTTCTTTGTACATGGAACATTTCCTGTCTGTGCATATGAAAATAAACACTTTGAATCATTGAACCCTTTGTATATGCTAGCTTCATCCGCATTAATGTTCATGTCATATTAACTTCAATAATATAAGTCTAATCAGAGACATTCTTGTCTAAAAAATGTAAGTGTGTATGTCATGTGTATGAGAAATAATGCTGGAATACATTAAAATTTCAAGGTAATTTGATACTTTGTGTTGTCATGTTTGTCTGTATTATTTGTACACAGCTTTGAGCAATAAGTAGGAAAACTGGATATAACAGATATGTTTTTTCATATTTTTTTATTTGTGATACTCATCCCATTCTTCCCTCCCAGTCTTTTTCTGCTTTTGGCTGAGTCACACCACCTACTAAAGTTGTTTTATGGTTGGAGTAAAATAAGAGTTATAGTGTGGATAAGACTGAGGTAGAGGCAGAGGTAGAGATAAAAATGAAAGGGGTCCAGTCAGCTGGACAAGCTTTCTGAAAATAACTGCTATACTTCTGTTCTACCGGTAAGTGACCCCCTTCCTCTTTGCTATCCTCGGGGGTTTGGACCATAATTAAAACAAACATGTTTGGAAGTTAGGTCTGGAGATGGTGAAAAATATCATGATATCATCTACATGACTGGCCTGTAGTTATCATCATGTCAATGCAAATGCATCATAATGAAAGCATGGCTGTTTTTGGTACAATTAGATCTGAGTCACGAGTTGGTGGGTAATAGCTTCTATGCCAGTGAGCATTTGATACATTTCATTTGGACTAACACTCATATCAAATTTGATAAGCATGGTGTATTGCTGCCTGAAATGGAGTGCATAATTCTATAAACAGGACACTGACAGAATGGGTTCCTCTTCCAAAGGTGCTTCCTGATCCTGTATTTAACATTTGTACACAATATGACACCATCTGTTTTCTAGAATGGCTTAATTACCTAATGTGCTTAGCTACACTTGCATAGGTGAATGCATACTCTAATTGTTTGTGTTTGATTGTGCAGACGTATGTATGTAATAGTTTTTGCATGCAGACTAAATGCAGTTAAATATGACCTTTGTCTTTAAAGTAGTTAAATATGACATTTATGTTTCAGTGAATGAACCAAACCATATATGCAATGTTTCTGAACATATTACTATTTTACACAACAAAATATTGTGGTATGCTGGGGTTTGGCTAAATGACAAACAGGGTCAAAGTCATATTGCTCACAGAATATTGCTCTTTAGAAAACAATCTTTATTCAACCACCTCAAATATGGAAAACCCAAGGGTGGGATCGTCTGGCGCCAACAGTTACACTGAGGGTGCACCCTCCATTATGACAACTAGCGGTGCAAGTTAGTGTAACACAACAGCAACAACATTGTACAGCTATCAACATGAGGTAGTTCTCTAACCCAGAGCCATGAGAGGCTCCCGAAGGTCCTTGTAAGCCCCAAAGGATTCTGGGGCTCCCCCGGCAAGTCTTCCAACCACACGCTACATAGCCCCCA
>CAAKHD010014032.1:179619-210231 GCA_901007705.1 Fistularia tabacaria
AACAAGGAGCAAAATGTTCTTTAAAAAAAGACAAACAGGCTGAGCCATCGAGGAGCGAAGTTGAGCACTGTTGCAAAATTCATCATGTAAATGAAGCAAATAATGACTCCATGCATTTATTTTCATGCAGAGTACAGCTATCAACATGAGGTAGTTCTCTAACCCAGAGCCATGAGAGGCTCCCGAAGGTCCTTGTAAGCCCCAAAGGATTCTGGGGCTCCCCCGGCAAGTCTTCCAACCACACGCTACATAGCCCCCACCGAGCAGGTTAGCTGTCGTCAGTAACCTTAGTGTCCACAACAAAATCCTCAAAGCAGGGGGGAATCCTTCAATGTCGGCATGGTCGACGCCATCCGGGCCAGAAGAACCGGGTTCAAAGCCATTGGAGGGCCCTGGTTGCCTCGGTGGGACTTATCCCCACCGAGCCATGAACCAGTTAAAGGACATGGGATCGTAGGCTGCCGGGTGGGATCCTGCAGTGTCGACATGGTCGATGCCATCTGGGGTAGAAGAACTGGGTTCAAAGCTGTTGGAGGGTCCTGGTTGCCCTGGTGTGACTTACTCCCACCGAGCCATGAACCAGTCGAAGGACATGGGATCGTAGCTTGTGGGGTACCAGGAGCTGGAGGTGATTCTGGTTGCCAGCAGTGGTATTTCAATGGTGGTGGAGGAGGCCCTCACGAATCACAATGTTAGTCAACTGCGAGTAGAGGGCCTTAGCCTCTATGTCCAGCATCACAACCCTTGACCATGCGGCGCGCTGACCAGCTTCCACCCATCTCCATTCATGGGAGAGAGGCATGGATCCTTGTACTGGTCCCGCTGGAACTGCTCAGGATCAATGCTCCTAAGGTTGGGGATTATGGATGGGACCTGCGGATCACAAACACTGCTGCCTGAAGAGTCTTCACGCAAGGCTCCAATCACCTGAGCTGAGGTGTGCTGCTGTCCAACCTCAACAGCAGGGTGGAGTGTGGCAGCTTCAGAACCCAGGCAGAGTGTTTCCCCAGAAACATCAACCACAACCTTCAATTCCTTCAGCAAGTCCAGGCCAGTGATGCAGGGTTCCTGAATCCCAGCTAGACAGAATTTATGGTCTAAGTAACGGGAGGCAACAGTCACTGGAAGGATCATTTCCCCCAGCATTTCCATGTGCTTTCCAGTAGCCTTGGTGACACTGAGGCTGGCGTCTTTCCAGCCCCCACATTCAGTGGTGCCAGGAAGGACCTCAGGACGGATAGGTGAGATGGTGGATCTCATGTCCACCAGGACATGGTGGTTGCTGGAGAGGGTTGCTGCTCCGGTAATCCTCAAGGAGAGAGCCTCTAATCCTCAGCGACCCTCGGGTCATTGATGTTTTCCAATCCATTGCCAATCCTCATGCTGGCATCGACATTGACCTCCACGTTGCTGTCAGTCATCCTCAGAACACTGTTGATTCTTGTGTAATCCATATCTTACCAGCCACTACCTCAGCAGAGTGAATTGGGTTTAGTTTACATGGTTATCAGAGTCAAGAACATTCTGCTCATACTGTAATGTGCTTTAGGAATCTGTCCTTAATTGATTATTGTATATTGACAAAACCCAAGGGACTCATTTCCTGACGCCAACAGTTACACTGAGGGTGCACCCTCCATTATGACAACTAAAGGTGCAGGTTAGTGTAACCCAACAGCAACAACATTGTACAGCTATTCACAAGGGCGAGTTCTGTAATCCAGAACCATGAGAGGCTGCCATAGGGCTTTGTAGGCGCAAAGGGTCTGGGGCTCCCCACGGCCTGTCTTCCCACCACACGCTACAGTATGGTTTAATGTTTTATATGTTGCTTTAAGTTACTGCAACAAATACCTCTATTTTACAACTTCGGATTGTCATTTACTAGCAGATATCAGATGCTTTTTGGGGGAAAGTACACTGTTGATGTCATCCTTTTCAACTTTTTATTAAATGTTCTTTTCAGAATATATATTTTTTGGCTTTATTTTGCCAATTACAGACAAGGAAGAGGTAGGAATATCACAATAAGCCCCAGGAAAAAATATAAAGGAAAACCTGAATTTGAAACCAGTCACATTCATATTGTCCCCACACAATGCCACACTTAAAGAATGGCATCATCTGTAGAAGTCAGAAAGCAATAAAGTACTAGCCCTTTTTGGACAGATTTATTGTCTACTTATGCAATTATGGATTTCCCAGAGGTCCAAAAAATGGACTATATTGAACCTTTGAATGTGTATGATTTGTACCCACAAGACAATTGTATTAACTCCACAAGTTATCTTCTGTGTTCAAAGCTATTTCACGTGTGCATAGTGCCATTACCTTGTGGGAGGTCGCTGTTATATGAAACTAACGCCAATTGCACAAGGTAAGTGTTAAGACAAGTAAAATAACTTGTTCTCACAAGATATAATCTGGCGGGCCCAACAAATACCATGTTAAAAGGTGGGGGGGGGGGGGTGAATTGTAAATTCTTAGATCAAGTGTTATTACAGTGCATTCCTACAGAGAGAGTGGCATGTAGCCTTATTATAAAGAGGCGGTACAATAAATAACAACAAACGCATGGGCCTTTGTTTATCCAGACAGAATGTTTGAAACGTTCAAGAAACTTCGCTTCTCCGGAGCAGACAGCCGGGCCGCCACGCCAAGCCAGGCTACCGCAACAGCCAGCAAGCGGCGCTTCAGCTCCAGCAGCCTGACGGTGGGACCCGCCGGGTCTGACTGCGTCCGTAGTGGATCGAGTTACGCTACGCCCCAATCTTTAAGCCCCGGTCAGTGCGCCGTTAGCTGCGGGACAACAGACCACTGGGCAAGATACCGGACGCGGGGGGACACACAGCTCAACACCCATGTAAGTTGAGACTTTTGTCGACGAAGTTTGCCCCGGGAATTATGATTAAGGACTTGAGGGAAAAGACGGCTTTGTCCTCCCGTTTTTTGTGACGCGAATGAGAGGGAAATGTTCGGATGTCGATGTTCGCGTCGAGGACGGATTCCAGCGGCTTTCGGTGGCGCTTTTCGAATCGAACCTGTGATGGGAGTAAAAAGTGACATTGGATGCCGGAGACGGTCAGACAGAACGACTTCTCTAGCGTCTCCTATTTGGTAGCCTGTTGCTTTCCTGCCCCATCGATGAGACGGGACAGGAGGAGGAGTTGAGCAAAGCGGATTGTCCGAAGTTCCTCCGCGACTGTATTGAGTATAAAAGCAAACCTCGCCTAACAAGCGAACGTCGCAAGAAACCACAGGCGTTTGGGCCTATATAAATGCAGAAATTACGCTTTTGTAACCATCATAACACACTTAAACGCGTCAATTGCAAAACCCTGTTATGATCGGTCGTCACGGGAAAGCACACCCATGACTTCTAGGGCGGCAAATACCACCTTTAAACTCCCTCATATCTTGGGACGCAAATTCCATAGACACTATCTATTCGCCTTTTCAGGCCTCAGTTCAACCGTTGCTAGATGACATTAGATAAGCGAATGTCCGAAACATCAGCCAAACATGTCAATTATAGGCGTACATTATGACAGTTTGTGGAGACATATTTCACTCCCAAACAGTCAGTATTTGTATGCATATCCTTAAGTACGATAAGGGCGATCCACCGGTACTCGTGCGAAACATTTACACTTGTTTGCCATATATATTTATCTACATGTTGGTACTTTAAAAATACAATTCAATCATTACATCACCAGTTATTCATTCTTACGTCACTAAGACTATAAATGAAGATACATTGAACTTCACCATATAAAATGTGATCATTCTCAGCCAAAGAACAAGGCCACCACATTCCGCTTTCCAACATTCGGTCACCGTTAAAGCTGCCAAAGAAGCAAAGATAAACAAAGAGTCTCTGCAGTGATCCTGTTGCCTCACATACTCCAGCTATTCTAAGAGTCTATACAAGGCTTTTAATTATCTTACCAATCTCCTTTAATCTTGCAATGTCTCCCTGAGTCATGTCATGTTTGTGTCAAAGTCACCTCAGTAATGTCATTCCAAGAATGTGGTTAGACATAAACCATCCTATTCATAAATGCATCAGTCAAATAAAACAGTAAACTGCCTTGTTGTGTCACTGTCACACATGAAAACCGCATGCTTTAATATTTCAGTGGGATCCTTAATTACACTGGTTCTGTTTACACTGTTTTACTGAACCAATTTTGCTATTTATCTGAAATTGTGTGATAAAGTTAAATTTGGGACAATTTTTTTTCCCAACTCTGGATTAGTATTATTTGCTAATTGAGTAAAGATGAGTCGATGAAGACGTTTTTACAGTTTTATATATTCTATAATACAGTTCAAGATTCATTTCAATGTTAAAATAATGTGTAATTTGAATAAGAAATTTAGACTTATTTATGAAAGTCTGCTAAGGTCTTCAGTCTTATTCTGATAACTAAGAATATCACTTGAAGAACAAGCATATAAGAATAAATATAATGAATGAATAGGCTGCAAACTTGAGTAGTACCTAAGGACTGCAAGAAATCCTGAAAATGTTTTAAGGAATGGTGCGTATCCAACAACAAGAGCATTAATAAAATATAAGGAAGCTTACAACCTCCAGCTGACTGACAAGTGCTCAAACAGCCTTGTTGAAAAGAAACAATCTACAGCAGAGATGCAGTAAATTGACTGTGTTTCATTAGTTAATCTTTAATGTTATGGGTTACAATCCCAATAGATATTCCCGACCTTGATGAACTGACGTCTCATATTATAAACACAGTAAACTAGTTGTAGTGCGGTGCAAAGCTGCTCTTACTTTCTCTTTGTTTGAACTGAGTGAAAAGGTATCTCAATATTAGGTTCTGTGTTTATTGTTGCTCACACAGTGTACTTTGCTTTGCAGGCCTTGAAAGTTGTGACATACCTCTGAAGGAAAAATCACATTCCTCTGGAGTTTGGAAAGATGATTGAAACAATGGGTGAGTCATGTTGTAAGAAATTATAGTTTTAATGATGGTCTCTCTTCAATTTTATTTCTTTCTATTTTTTTCTTTGTATTTTTCTCTTTCCAAATTACTTACAATAAGAGATAAACAGAAAATCAACTCAAGAGGAATTAGTTCCTTGAGTGTTGCGAAATCCTTCTGAAAAGTTGCTGATGTATTTTATGTCCACTGCTTAGTGAATTAATCAGCAAATAGTTTGTGACTGTTGTGATTATAAGAGGCCTATATCAGCTTCAGCTAAAAATGTTATGATCATAGTAAATTGGACAAATTACACCATCTATTCTTTTTTTATATCGATTCCCTGTTTTTAAATACGTCGTTTGTTTTTTTTCTCCTGAAGAGTGTTAGCTGTTGGGCCTGTCTGGTTGTTCATCTACTGTTGGCTTCTGCTTTGTGTATCTCAACCAGTGTATGAGGCCTTGGACTCACTTCAGCGATTGCACATTGGCAGAAAGTCCCATAATAACAAATGTTGCCATGTACTGTATATTGTTGTGTGTTTATAATCATAATCTTTCTTCCCAACTGTTGAGCATCGAGTCAAATTGCTGCTGCTAGACTCTTTCTTGTAAGCAACAATAGATTGTCACTGTGAACATGGTCGTGATCTGCGCAGCATATCATTTTTATAATTTTCGAAATTAAAATTTTAAATGACATAGTTTTATTATTCATTCATTTCATAATCCTGCCCTTTTACAAGGTTCAGGGCAAACTGATGACTTCTAAAGGAAATAGGTCTGTTTCTTTTACTCTACGTTCCTTAATGTCAACAGATAGAAAACAATGGATTTTACCTGTGGGATTTTTATTTTCTAAAAGTAACAAATGTTTTCACACAAACAACTAGCATGTAAAATTTGGGTTTGTTTGGTATCCTACATATACCAATCAGTACAGTGGCATACTTGCTTCATTTGGAAGATATGGTAGATGTTATGTGAAATATTTTGTGTACTTCAGTCTGGCGATTCATATGGTCCACTCCCAGAACTTCCTATGTTTCGATTGTGCAATAAACAGACAAACTCAAATTCCTGCCATGTCCTCGAGGCAGCGCCTCAGACATAGAACACTGAGGTGGGGGAAATGAATTTCAGATTGATAAATACCTACCAAAGTACCAAAGGGAAAAAAAGTGTGCTTAGGCTCACATTTTGTTGGCTTGTTTACAACTATTGTTCAAACAACAAACCTTCTCAATGCGAAAAGTCCAGTAGACCTTGTGCACACACTATGAAGTGTTAGTCACAGTTGGTGAGTCCCGGAAATTGCTTCACTTTTGTCCAGATGACATTGGACTGGCCCATCCTCACTAACAAGCCACTCTGGAGTTGCTTGATGGTGGAGCTTATTCAGGGTCCGGCAACCTTCTTGTAGCAGACCTGGTTATTTTATCTCTCCCTCCTGACGCTCATTCTATGGTGCTGTGCAACCTAACATTAACTCTAAAGGTAAAAAGGAAATGTTGCTATTTTTAAAACAAACCGTGCATAGAAAACTGAGTTTTTCTGTGCTGATTAAAAACCTGAACCAAGGTGATTTCGATATACGAAGGTCCAGTGAGCACCAGTCAGCCTTGGCTAAGCCTACAGGTTGTGATGTGGCTCTTTCTATTCTTCTGCTGTGTCTAATTTACATGTCATTGTTGAACAAAGAAACAAGTATAAAGCATTTTGCATGCGATCATTGAATTCTGGATAATTCATAAATAAATAAATCAACAAAGCTAAATTAGGCATGGTAAATGAGTAAATGGCATCCAAACATCGTTCATTTGTTCTATATCTCTGCTCATTGGTTGATAATCTTCCTGTCCTCATCACCCCCTCTCCACCTTTATCTTTCCCACTCCTCTGCCTGCATCCACTTCCTTGCTCTGGCTGATGCTGTCACTGAAATATGTGATGACTTGCAGATACACAACGTGCCTTGCAGGCGGTGGAGCGTCTCCAGGCCAAACTGAAAGAGAGGGGGGAGGTGCCCACAGAGGAGAAGCTTAGCCTTCTTAAATCGGTGCTCCAGAGCCCCCTCTTCCACCAGATTCTGGCCTTACAGAAGTCCATCCAGCACTTAAAAGACCAGGTTAGTGAAACATCAGGAGCATTTTGTCTTACTTTAACTTAATTATATGAAATGCTTGTACTTTCTAAGTTGGACATCTGGTGATAAGCATTCTGAAATACAGTATAAAATAGAACAAAGGGTTAGGGTTAGGGTTAGGGTTAGGGTCCAGATTTTCCTTAGTCTGGAGAAGTCAACGTTCTTCCTATTGTATCAGATAATGTCCATTGGTCTTAACCTTTATGATTGCTTCGGGCAATATTTTTTCCTCTCTCAAAATCTGCAGTGCATTTCCATAAGACATTGCTAATGCAAGAAATGTTTTCATAGATGTTACGATGATGCCTGCCAGCATACTTTGCAGGGTGTTACAACAATGCAAAGTAATTATAAACTCATTTTATGTACTGCAAATGAAAACACATTTGATTTTTACATTTTGAAAATGAGGTGGTTAGTATTCTGGGCCTGAATTGGCGGGGGGAAAGTGAACATGTTAAATTGGAAAGTTAATGCTAAATACAGATGAGTGATGCTCAATTCTTAGGATGCAAAGGTGCTGTACAAAGGTCATTAAGAGGTTGCAAGGTTATGGTCATTTATAGTTCTGCATAATTAGTGCTTAGTACAGCTTGCCAGCATGGCAGATGGCAGCATTATACTTTGTCAGTGCAGAAATAATAAAAGCTGGAGTGATGAGAAAGAGGAGCTAATTTTATTACACTTATGGAGGATTTGAACAGGTTGAAGTAGGGGAAGGGGCTATATTTACAGCCCTTATGTTCCTCTATGCAAATATACTTATATTTAAGTGTTTGCAGGTTACTGCAACAGTGTCCCCATGTTTAAGTATGGTGACATTTTAATGTTGAGCCATTTAAGAATCCTCTGAGCCAAGTGTACAGCTCTCAGCAATACTCTGTAATATTTATATTTCCTGATCACATCAAATATTAATGTCTGCTGAGGTACTGTATATCAAGACTTGAACTATTGAACATATTCTGGCACCATCTTTATAAAACTCCTAACTTTGCTGTATCTCCATTGTATTAAACTGCCACTGAAACTTCCAAACAACCATTAAAGTGTTATTCATTCATGTACACAACACAATCACATGACATGTGAGAAAATATAACCCATGTAGCTGAAGGATGTGTCTTAAATCTGCTTATGCTATGCTAATTTGCTAACTTTGGATGAATGTGTGATATACAGTAACATAGAATAATTTACATGCTTTGGGGGCATAATTTGTATACTTGTGATTTTCATCCTTTAATTTTCAAAGGTGTTAAAATTGAGCACAAATAACATCACATGGTTGTATATTTTTGACTGAAAATGCTCACCAGTGCAGAATATTGACACAGAGAACCTGAGCCATGTAAATTGCAATAAGAGTTCAGCAGACTTATTCAGCAGTCTATTGGGAGAAGTTTAATTTCACCTTGACTTAATTCAAAAACTACAAAGTAAATAAAAAAAATCATGTATCCCTCAAAGCTTAAAATATTTTTTTTTTTATTGAACCTTTGACTTTTATTTTTAAACTTCGCTGTTTTCTCTCTGACCTGCCCCTACACACACACACACACACACACACACACACACACACACACACACACATTCCTATTGCCACAGGCCCCCAAGTGTTGTCAAAATTTCAATTATAAAATGGGTACATGAGGAGACATACACTTTTGAGTGGAGGCAAAGACCTCTTAGGTCACAGTGTAAAGGCCCAGGGTAAGCATTTGAGTAATAGAGACAAAAATATGTGAGCTATGCAGTGGGAGGCAGTGATGCCAGAGTTGTCTTCCCCTTGTGGAATTTTGATTATTAAAGCTCTGCTGATGTGTTTGTGTTAAGCTTATGTCTAAGCAGGTATGTTCTCATGTTTGGATATGCTGCTGCATGTGTTTGATTAACAGCATTTGTGAATTAAACCTATATTCCAGTTTACACAGCTATTCATTTTAATGACTACAACCAATTGATGGGTTTATTGTGCAACTGCATTTTTTTAGCTCTGTTAAATCCAACTACTTTTTTATAATTGGTGTATTTTGCTTAGGAAGTTTCTATCCTCTGGCTCGGTTTGGCAATGCAAAGCACATGTCGCTATGGTTACAAGGCCCTACTCTCCAATGAAAACGAGGTTGCTGCCGCTGTGTGAAGTGGGGCAGAAACAATTTCTTAAATGTGCAAGAACCAAACTGGAACTTTAATCCTCTTAGCCAGGCCCCAGCTAACAAAGCTCATGCATGAGTACAACAACTTAGCAGCATGCTACGCTACTTTACCAAACCCATAGGTTTTTGTTTACTGTGTAATGTACAAATATCTCCAGCCCATTGACTTTGGTTCTGAGGAGTAGTCAGGGGCTGTTCTTAAAGGGGTATAATTTACAATAAATATTTAGAGCATTGAAAGTTGCAGACTAAACTTCCAAAAGCAGAGGCACAAGTTCACAAGGACAGTTTTAGCTTTACAATGCCAAGTGGAGGACTTATGGAACCTCTTCTATGAATATATCTATCCTTTTGAATCACATTCATATGGTTATAAACATTGCACCGTTTGCTAATGAAATTGGAAAAATGCAGTTTTATGTATTTCTTGTTGTCATGTTATTCATCTGTCACGACACCAAAGTCATTGCACTAATTAAAATCCAAGCACATTAAGGCATCCAGATGGCCACTGATGCTTTCATCCCTCCATGATAGAAATATTGTATTTGCAGTTTTGTTGTTGGGAAAGCAGCTAAGAGCCATTATCTCCCTGTGGATTAGGCTACCATGGATCCAGCTAATCATAGTGGGATAACAAGCAATCTCCCAGACTTCAGGGCTCTGCTGTCTAAAATGTATAAATGTCTATTTCCACACAGTAGCTGGAGTCTCTGCAGGAGCAGGAGTTCAAGGCTAACTAGAAATTGAGCAGGCAACATTTACACCTTAAATGATTGAGCAGTTTTGTGATCTCAGTTTGGACAACATGGTGCTTTTTATTGTGAAAAATGCATTTGTCAATGTTAGACTGTTTTTTCAGCATCTGCTGTTTTTCTTTACAGCAGCAAGGGACTGTCCCATCATCACACGGGAGTGACCTTGGTGATCACGTCACTGTAGTAAAACCCAATGGCAGCCAGGTTTCTAACTCAGACATGTCCTCTGCTGCACATGTCAATGGAAACACCTCAGCAGAGGATTTTGATCATATTATCCAAACAATGGCACAGGTATAGCCCACTAGATAGCAAACTTTTCTAATTTTTTAACACTTTTCTGGGACAAACATTGATGGGACAATATAGGCTGATAGGCTTCCTGCTGTTTTTGAAGTCTATTGTTATTCTCCCAGTAGGTTAATTACAACACTTTTTAAAATGTTTTGCTCGCCTCGCCCCCCTGCCCCCATCACAAATTCAGGTAGATCACCTTGAATAGGTCTTTCTCAGTTTAAACTGAATATCCAAAGACATTCAAAGACAAGAACTAGATTGCACACTGTGTTATTCTCCCCTGAGGTACTTCAAATAGACTTCTAAAGGCACTGTGCAGCTTTGATGCTCTAGTCATCGGAGCAAGGCCAACATGTACTCAGTATTTTCGTGTGTCTACATATGATGCAGGGACGCTTCGTGACCCATGTCGAACTACAAAAGGTAGGGTCAGGAGGTCTGGGATTCAGTGTGGTGGGCCTCAAGAGTGAGAACCGTGGAGAGCTCGGCATCTTCATTCAGGAAATTCAAGCTGGAAGTGTGGCTCACAGGTACTTGAGACTTCATATGCAAATTTTAAAGATGAATGGGAACACAGACCCTTCTGTTGCAAATTCATTGCCAGACAACTCTATAACACTAGAATAACATTAAGACCATTGGAGTAAATTTTGAATTTAATCTCAGTCAAGATTTTATCACTTGTTTCCAACCGTATGAAGCTTTATATTTGCCCCCCCCCCCCAAAAAAAAAGAAATAAAATTTGTAGCTTTATCAATCTCAAGTGATATCAATTGAAAGTAAGATAGTGGGGTTCAGGATTGTACACTGATTGGGGCAAGCTGAATGGTTTTCAAAGATCAAAATGTTAGAAACATTTTGCAAGACAGAATTTGACAGATAAACCATAAATCAAAAAATTACCTTTATCTGAACATTTTGCCAGAAAAAAAAATATTTTAGCTAATCTTTTGAAAATATTGAATAACATTGAGCAAATTCTCTAAAACAATAGGAAATTACAAAGAAAACAAGATGTATCCAAAAATACTTTTTGCATTCGTCAGGAATTTCTTGTGAATGGCCCAAATTATAGCCCCTTTTGTGGTGTGGCGGACCTAAAAAGTTTTCAGAACCACTGTTGATGACGATCTCTCTTAACTTTCCAATACAGTGATGGGAAGCTCAAAGAAGCAGACCAGATTTTGGCAATCAGTGGCCAGCCCTTGGATCAGACTGTGACCCACCAGCAGGCTATCAGCATCCTGCAGAATGCTTCAGACAGAGTCCAGCTAACAGTGGCCAGAGGACCAATACCCCAGCTGGCAAGTCCTGTGGTGTCCCGCACGCCCTCTGCTGCCAGTACATTGTCAGCCAACTCTAGCGCGGTATAAATACATTCCCTCACTAATGTCATGCGAATAAAATTGGGAGCAGCTCCTGTGCATGGCAATTAGATGTAACAACTGCAGATACACAACATACATCCTGGTCCTTTTCAAACCACATAATAAAACTACTTTACATCGAGATTTGTTACTGTGAACATGACACACCAAAAAACCTTGATGTTCAGATGAATACTTTTTGGTTTTCCAAACATGAGCTTGAAATCTATCAGGCATGTCTTTCCTCGACTGATTGATTGTTCTCTTTTACTTATCCTAGTGGCAGCACGTGGAGACAATTGAGCTTGTCAATGATGGGACTGGCCTCGGTTTTGGAATTGTTGGAGGAAAAACCACTGGTGTCATTGTCAAAACTATTCTTCCTGGAGGTATAGCGGATCAGGTGATTGCACAGATGCTTCTTTCCATTACTGGGAAATTAGATTTTGTGACAGAAATGATTGCAATGGAGATTACTTGAATGCAAGCAACTGGGAATTACCAGCCTCTGCATTGTTTTTTTGTTCATATGTTTGCCAGTCAAAAATGTTCAAGGTTTTAATTTTGCTGACTTGAATTTGACATTAGGATGGCCGTTTGCGCAGCGGGGACCACATACTGAGAATTGGAGACACTGACCTGTATGGCATGGGCAGTGAACAGGTGGCCGGGGTACTTCGGCAGTGCGGCAACAGAGTGAAGCTGGTTGTTACCCGGGGTCCCATGGATGAGAACCCCTCTTTCTCAGCTGTCATGCCAGTGGTACTTCCAACTGTTAATGAGCAACAGGTGAAAATGACTCAAAAACAGTGACAACAAGACTGTCTGGCAGTTTGAAATTGCTGTCATTGTTTGACAAAATGCCTCGTTATCTGCTGAAGGTTACGTTTTGATGATTGATTATCAATCCAGTAAACTAACATCTTTGAAAGGATTATTTGCTGCACTTTTTTTTTAAAAGTATTTAAAAAGGACTTTTCATGACTATGGGTCATCACTTGAATAACAAACAGCCTATTCCATGAACCAGTATCTTACATGACTCGGAGGCTCAAGACACTTACGAAAAGGTTCAGAAGGTGTCTCAAGTGGTTATTTGGGATGTGGAATTTTTTCCTTCTACGTAAATTTTCCTTTGTTGTCTAGTTAGCAAATAATCTTGACCTTTCTTAGAAATTCTTGTTTTCACAGGCCTATGAAGAAGAGGAATCTGAAGCATTTGATGTTGTACTGGCCAAGAACACCCAGGGACTGGGAATCACTATTGCTGGCTATGTTGGAGATAAAAATTCAGGTGTGGAAATCCAGATTGCCATGTTTATTTGACTCTTGGTACCTTTCCAAAGAGTACAAGAATCTGAAAATGTCCCATTTTGATCAATGAAGTTGACTCTTCATCTCCTTAGCTCAGATTTTGCTGGTATACTCAAGTGGCCTCAAGTAGAGATGGATGCAGCTTTTAACTTTTCGATGACTTTCAAATTAAACAAGCAGCAATACTCATTATCATGAGATGACAGTTGTTCACTAAACCACAAAAAATATTGAGGGTATTATTTATATTTTTTACAAGGCTCTCAGTAGTGTAATAGGTGACTTACATCATCTACCTTTCAGCTGCTCCCCTCAGGGCTCGCCACACCGAACAACTTCCTCCATCTAACCCTATTCTCTGTATCCTCTTCTCTCTCTTCTCTCTCACCAACTATCTTCATGTCCTCTTTCACTGCAGCAATAAAACTCCTCTTCAGTCTTCCTTTTAGGCCTCCTGCCTGGCATTTGTAACGATAGTATCCCTCTACCAATATATTCACTATCCCTCCCCTGTATATGAAAAAATCATCTCAGTCTGGCCTCTGACTTTGTCTCCAAATCATCTAACATGTACTGTCCCTTATGATGGACTCATTCCTAATCCTATCCGTCCTCGTCAATCCCAGAGAACCTTAACATATTCATCTCTGCTACCTTCAGCTCTGCTTCCTGTCTTTTCCTCAATGCCATTGCCTTTAAACCATATATCACAGCTGGTCTTAGAACTGTCTTGTACACCTTTCCTTGAACTCTGGCTGATACTCTTTTGTCACACTTTATCCATGACACTGTTTTCCATCCATTCCAACCTTTGTGAACACATTTCTTCCCTTCTTCTCAACACTGTCCTTTGTTCTAAACTGTTGACCCCAAGTAATAAAAATCCTCCACATCACATCATCATAATCCTCCTAAATACCTTGTTAAGATTTTATCTATGAGATTTATATAATGTGATCCCAAACAACCACTTGTCTTTCTAACTTTTACAATTATTCTGCCTTCTCAGAGCCATCAGGTATTTTTGTCAAGAGCATAACAAAAGACAGTGCTGTAGATCAGGATGGGCGTATTCATGTGGGAGACCAGATAATAGCTGTAAGTATCAGTTACTGTCCATGTTTCTTTTAAGTGTTTTTAATATCTTGGGATTAGTTAATCCCTGGGCTCACAAAGGATTGCCCTCTGCAGGTTGATGGTGTAAACATCCAGGGATACACCAATCAACAGGCAGTGGAAGTCCTCCGACACACAGGCCAGACAGTCCACCTTAAACTGATCCGGCGTGGTTTCAAGCCGGACGAGATCCCCCCTGCTGTGGCTCCCAGTGTCACCATCCTGCCCCCTTCCACCACCATAGTCATGAAGGAAATGGAGCATGAGAGACAGAAGGCTGATGAAGTAGCTCAAGGGAGACCAGGTGAAGGAGAAAAAATAATCGAAGACAGAAGGACGTCTTCTTATTCACCAACCTGTGAGTGTAATCGTCATTTAATATCATTTTTAGTTACTTGACTTAGTCAGCAGTCTCTGAAATGTGGACAAGATATCTGTGTGCCTCCAAAATTTAAGTCCAGCTCAACGTTTACACAGCAGCTGTCTGATTCAAAGTTATTTAGTACTGCCTATATATTTTGACCTATTATTTTATGTTTGGAATGATAGTGAATACATAGTGTTGTTACCTCATAAATACAATAATTAAATGAGTAGATCCACTTCTCTTAATGAGAGGGGACTCTGTCTTTGATTATCACAGACATAGTCCAACACCATAAAAGTGTTTTTTTCTTAGGTAAAAGGTTGTAACATTACCTTCAAGAACATTTCCTTTCAAAGACCTTTCACCTATCATCCAAGAAGCTTCTTCAGTTTTGAATTGTGTCTTTGCAAATTTACATTTAATGGCTTTCTTTTTAGCAAACATAACATTGTGCCCTCCATCTTACTGCTTAAAACTTGAACAATGAGACTCCACATCAAATGTATTCACCGTCATGTCGCATGTGATATGGAGGCAGGTTAACCCAAATGCTCAGCTGTAGCTAGCCATTAAAATACATCGAATTGAGATTTGTCAAGTAACTAAAGAAAAAGGACACTGGAACAAATGGTTTCAAAATGATACAAAGACAGAGAATGGAAGTCATGAGGCAAATAACAACAGGTGAAAGACTGGACCTTCCTTGAAGATCCTAAACTTAAAACCTAACGCTCCAAACATCTAAAAATGGAGAGCCAGTGGAGAGTTATAACTAAAAACTGATACAGTGAAGGTATTTGCATGTGTTAGTAGCATCGCTGGTATCCCTCGTGTTTTATTTTCAAAATTTTATTATGTTATTACAATACTTGTTTTTAGAAAATTAAACAGTAAGATAGATAGAGGAAGCAAAAGACTAATTTCCAGCTGCATTCCCAGGACCTCCAGGCCACTACAGAAGCAAGCAAGCTCTTTGGATAAGTTGTTTAGTGTCCCAAGTAACAGAGAAAGCCAGATAGAAGAAGATAACCTAAACCCCCCAGACTAACGACCATCAGGCACTTAAGTGACAGAGAAAAACGTAATATCAAATTGCAAGACAGCCTTTTGTGACTCATGTGAAAACTGTCAAGATACCAGAGCAAGGTTATGCTGGGATTTTATGAAGTACAAAACGAAAAGTGTAAAGTTATGAAACTGATAAGTAAAACAGATGTCTGACAACTACAACTACAACAACAATAGCATGTAGCAATAGACTGGAGATTCAGTTTATGAAGGCACTACATAGTTGATGATGACTTACTATGCATAAAATCTTCTGGACTAGAATTTCTATTGATGCTATGCATCAATAGACTTTTGGCATATGATGTTGAAGATTGATTTTTTCATTGTTAGGAATATTATTATATTATTATATTATATTTATATTACTATATTATTATATAATATTATCAGAACTGAAGAAGCCTCTCAGATGAGGGGTGAAACGTCTCCAAGTAAAGAAATTCAAGTCCGGTCAAGATTCTTTGAAAAAGAATAACACAAATAATAAGAGAGGATGAAAGAATCTGTTTTTCAACATTGGTACTATTTTCCATCTTATCGGTCAATTTGATGAAGTTTGAATGAATGTCGGAATCCATCAAATATCAGGCAAGAATGTATATGCAACCACAAAAAAGGTATGCTGTCCATCCTAAGAGAATTAGTTTTATTCAAAGTCTGTCAAATGAAAGCGATTTATTGTCACTTGCTCAAGTTATATTCTGTGACAACATTAGTGAATTATTGATGTTCCGATTTTAGGGCTCTGGCACAGTATTGCACCGATCCAGTAATCTTTGTCCTTATTATTAGTCTCAAAATAATATGGGAAAGCTGCCCAAGCTGCCCTTTAAATGGAGAGAATTGTGTATTGGTTTCACCATTTACGAGATATACATAAACTTGTCACTGCAAGGTGTCAAACAAGACAAAAAGGCAATTTAATTAAGTAATCAATTAGGTCTCGATACACATTTTCTTCATAATCCGAGTAGACAGAAAAGTAAACTTCCCTGGGTCTGTGCATGCATACTGTCAAGTGGTTCTGCTATGGCCTGCTTCTGTGTCTCATTGTTCATTGTGTGTTACACTCATGACAGATGAAAAGCAGCTGCAGACAAAGAGTGAAGGATCTGATGTCAGCTCTGCTGTGGATAAGCTAACAGAAGACAAACATGGTAGGAGGCTGAGGTCTTTCTTCAGGCACAGTCCAGAATATTTCTGACATAATGGTCATTGTAGTCAGGATCACGCAAGAAAGTACAGTCTGTTGTTGAGTATGTTGAGAATTGGGTAGTTTTTCTTTTAATTTTTTTAAGACAATGGTGCTCTGCGGTGAAATATAGTGGTAGTAAAAGAAATAAAAGTAGTTTTTTTTCTGTAAATGACTAACACTTGTGAATGGTTTGTTGGAAAAGCACTGTTTATATGATAAACTAATGTAAATTATTACAAGGAATAGAGCTCATGTTCTTGGAAGAGGAAGATCTAATAAAGAAGTGGCAGGGGATACTTGGTGCAAGTAATGAGGTTGTGGTAAGTTTCTTTGTGATTCCTCACTCTCAATCAAACCCAGTTATCAGAGCTCAGTTCCTGACTAAAAAAATAGGAATAAACATCAAAAATGAAATAAAAAAATGACATGCCATTTTAGACATTATTATTATTTGTCCCTGTGGCAGGTGGCTCAGGTGGAGAAGTTCAGTGAGAGCAGTGGCCTGGGAATCAGTCTAGAAGCCAATAGTGGGCATCATTACATCCGCTCTGTCTTACCTGAGGGACCTGTCGGACGCTGTGGCAAGTTGTTCAGTGGTGATGAGCTGGTTGAGGTAGGATGCTGCAAGCTAAAGTCAGCTATTACATTTTGTGTTTCCAGTGGCAATCTATCCTGTGTTCTCCAATTGTTAACTACATGCAGTGCCAATTCACTGCTCATACAGAAGCTGACTAATTTTTGAAAGAGATCAGTGCTTTATAGCAGTGTGGAGCAGAAAAAAGTGATGTGGCTTATCCAATCCTATATTGATCTATTGCAAATAAGTGTGCTACCAACATTTTTGGAAGCTCTTATTTGTCTGCTTTCCGGGGTATTGCCAAAAACAATTGTAAAGTTAGATGCAAAGTTGGAATATCATGGAAAGTTTATCTTTGAGGTGGTCTTAAAACCAATCAGTTCTGATTTGGGTTGACAGAAAAGCATTAAACTCTAACCAATGTCAAAATACATATTTTTATGTTGTGTAGAACAGCAGTCCTTTTTGTTTGAGCCTAAGATAAACGTCTTTTTGCAGGTCAATGGTATATCACTTATCGGTGAAACACACAAGGAAGTCGTCAAAATTTTGAAGGAGCTTCCATTGTGTGTACACATGACCTGCTGCAGGCCAGCCCCCCACCAGCAGACTGATAATGAACCTGTTGAACCTACACCTGATGCCTCATTCACCATGTCTAAAATAAAGGTACTGTATTTTTATTACGATGCAACATATATTTTGATATTTCTCAAGAATTTGATTTTGTTATGTTTGAGAATTCAATTCGACAGAGGGGAGTGAAAGATGCTGATTATACTGAAAGAGGATTGTGGTGGTAAATTAAGATAAGATAAGATAAGATAAGATAAGATAAGATAAGATAAGATAAGATAAGATAAGATAAGATAAGATAAGATAAGATAAGATAAGATAAGATAATAATTATTGATCCCCATAGGGGAAATTCGTTTGTCACACCAGCGCAACAATAACAGTGTCAAAAAAGACAACATATAAATAAGCACTAAACAATTAAAAGCAATAAAAACAATTAAAAGACAGAAAGACAAAAAAAAATCATAGAAACTCAACAATGTATCATAAAAATACTTGTTTGATGGTCCTTGATCATAAGCAAAGGTAATTAAATTGGACAGAAGTACTCTGTAACCACTTCTCTTTTTTAATAACAAATCGTTTTCATTCACTACTGCTAATTATGATGGATTGAGACATTGCCAGACTTGAAGTAAATTAAGACCAATGAATATTTACCTCAGTATATTTCTGACATTACTTAGAAATATGAGACTTCTAAAGCAACTTCCCTTTGGGGTATATGTTTTCATCTTATCTGTGATAATGCTCTCGGGCTCTAGCGTCCTGGAAATATTTCCATTTTATCTACTGCCAGAGACCTGAGCCAGAGCAAAAGGGTAGCATTCCATGGGCTTGAAGTAAAAGTGAGGAAGGCACACTGCTTCATTGAGATTTGGGACTTTTCCTTTGCAGAAACAAATAGAACTGAGCAGTGCGTGTGTTACCGAGGATTCAGAGGTGAAAACAACAGTTACAACACAGGATAATGTGACAGAGGAGGCAATGTCATCTTCCTTTGCCATGTGGGAGTTGGATATCCAGAATATTGAACTCGAGAAGGGAGAAGGTGGATTAGGATTCAGCATTCTGGACTATCAGGTGGGAATACCAATGGTTACTTTGCATGATTTTTTTAATGGCTTTTAGTGATGTCTTTTTGTATTTTATCAATAGCAATTTTCTAACGTTAGTATGTGAAAGCTCCTTCCTACTTTTTAAGTCCACTTTCTATGTATTTTTTGTAATATTTAAGTCTGACTTAAGTTTACCATCTTGGCAACATCACAGGACCCAATGGACCCTGCAAAGACTGTTATTGTGATTCGCTCTCTGGTTCCAAATGGTGTAGCTGAACAAGATGGCCGGCTATTGCCGGGAGACCGACTAATGTATGTCAACACCACTAACCTGGAAAATGCCAGCTTGGAGGATGCTGTCCAAGCTTTGAAGGGTGCCAGGCTAGGAAAGGTGCAGATTGGAGTCGCCAAACCATTACCTGTGAGTATATGAATCAAAATACAAGAATTGGATTTGTTTTCCTTTTTTCTACACAATTGTGTGTCTGAAACGTTGTTGTGCTGTGTTCGGACATTTGGTTGGTGTTTTAAATTTGTGTTATTAAGGATATGATACATTTTGTTGAATAATTTATGATTTATTAATGTAAGGTTAAGAGTCAAGCTCCCTGCACATCATGAAATTTTTTGTGACGAGGGCTCAGCCTACAACGGCAGGAAAAAGTGGTGGTAGGCTGCACAGTTTAACATTCCACCTACTGTTCTTTTAGCTGAGGAGACCAGCTGAAAAGGCTCCTTACCCTTTGTTTTATTACTATGTTATTGGATTTTCAAGAGCTTACATCAAGCACCTGTCAAAATATCTGGTCTGTATATATAACCTGTTTCCAACAAGCACCTGTGTTCTTTTATCGGATGTTTCTCCTCGAAACAACTTGCATTCTTTCAAGCTTGAAAATTGCATTTTGCTTGTATTAAGTCAACCATTGGATTATGCAGTCAGACTTTTGGGCTGACATGGTTAGCTGGATTACAGAGCTGTAGGAAGTCTCTGTGGGACTTATCCATTTTGTCCCGCAGGATGAGGAATGTGCTGTACCTCAGTTGGGGTATAGTGCTTATTTTACCTGATTCGATCAAAAAAGAAAAAAAAAATAAATCAATTCAGACCGGAAGAAACTGAAAGAATTTCTGCACTTTCCTAGGGAATATGCGGGTATTCCCACTCTCCACACCCATATGGTGAGCAGGAAATAACATCATCATCCACCATCCATTCATTTGACTTCACCAATATTTTGGTTGAGGAAGGAGAGGAGGAAGGACTGACTGGGGGCATCCTTTACCGAGCAGAGCCTGCATTGGTTAGTTAGCGTTAAAAAAAAAGAAAATCCCGGATATTGAGTGGGAAAATGTGAACTGCTTGTGTTTTATCTACTCAACAGTATAATAGCAACCAGTATTCAGTAAAGGATTGCATTTATTATTATTTTATAGAAAATCAGGAAATCAGGATAATTTGAGCTAGTTGTAATTGGATTGTTCCCCAAATCATTAATAACTCTGATCTGTTTTTAGCTACTCCAGATAGCTAAAAGTATATTTGTTATCACAGATTGACACCATTGAAGCAGACCTGTCTGACGAGAAGGTGTTAGAACACTCTTACTCTGGGAAAGAGGACAACACTTTTGAAACATCAAGGATTGCTCTTCATGGAAGCAGTTGTAGTGCCGACCTAGATTACCTTCATTCATCTACACCCAAGGTATGCAGCCATTTTTATGCAATACAGCCCAGGCCCGTTACTGACACCAGAAGTACATCTTGAAATTACCCTCTCCTTTAACTTAATGGGCCTGCAAAGCTTCCTGCCTCCCTGCCGATTTCATTTGCTATGATGTAGTCATTTTCATTTGGTGCTTAGCCTGTAAATTTTTCTTTAAAATAATAACATGACAATTTTCTGCCCAATGAGAGTGGCTGTTGCTAAGAGGGTGTACCTCCCAAAAATAATTTTGAATTGTAAACAAAAGAAACACAGAAGACCTACTGTCACAAGTTGTTTTATGAAAGAAATTTCTGTCTATTCATTTTCCCCTAACATTGTTGAAATTTCTCCACTGTGGGATGATAAAAGGAATATTCTTTTCTATTCTATCAGAGCTAACCTTATTTACTTGGCACTTCTAGTGCTGCCTTTAGGGACAATCTTATACCTGGACAACTTTGAGTTTCAGATTTCACAAAACAGATTTTACATTTTTAATTAGGTCAGCAAGTTCAACGTTCTTTTGATTGACAGAACTCTGGGAGGAGGCCAAAAATTTGTCAAATCTCACCTCCATTTAAGTGACAAAAAAATTACAGATTATCTTCGAACAATTGCAGACAGTAATTACAATGGGAGTTTTGCAGGCTGTGGATACTTTTTCCTTTCCTTGATCCTTGTTTATTGTTTGTATGTAGCATACTTTTGTAAAGGATTCTTCACCTGCCCAAGGACTACAGATGTAAACTAGCTTGTAGCTAACTCTGGTGTAGAGCAGCTCTTCTTTTTAAGATTAATGTTTTCTACACACTGTCCTTGTTTAAATGAACTAATAAAAAAAATTAAAAATCTGAATCGCTGACAGGGATGCAGCAATTGGTCTTCATCTTATAGTTGTATCAGAATGTAGTCTACCTTTGATAATCAGGAAGTTAATTTATATATTTTCACGCCAGGTCTTTCTTGAATAATATAAATACAAGATTCAATTATGGTGTAATAGCAAATAATTACTGTTACTGCCAGTCCTCTATCTATGTCCTGTGGCATCACAGGTATCACATTCTATCAACAGCAATGACAGAGCAACCAAATTTGAAAGATAGACTATTTCTTACTTTACTTAGAATTTCAAGTCTGCCCTCTCAGGTTCACTCATACATCTTTGGATATTTAAACATGACTCCAATGATTTATTCCTCTTTTCATTGCCCCAGAGGCAGAGTGCGTGATGAGATTCATCACAGTCTCGTCTTGTTCCAATTGTACATTTTGTATATTGTGCATACAAGATCACCAGTAATTTTTGCTTTTCTATATAGACCACTATTGGCTTTTCTATGGCTCATGATGATGAGGGGAGGTTGGCGTCTTAGCAAGATAAATTACCCCTGTTGGGGGATTGTCTAATGAACCGTGTGGAACGTTCATTCAGCTGCTATGCTTTGTTTTACCCTAGCTGACAGCCCAATTGGACTTGTTGGATGATCATCCCTGCTTTGCAACATCATCCGGCCTTGGAGACAATACTCAATCGTTCTCTCAGGAGGAGTCACCCTCCTTTAAGCCTCCAAGTTTAAGAGGGCCTGTTCTTGCCTATGATGCCATACTAAGAAGTTCTGATCATTACTTGGCACAGTGCACGACCAAAGAAGAACCAGTGGATCGATCAAACTCATACAGCCCATATGCTGAAATAGAGACCAGAGGAAATGTCCCATCAGAGCCTTCAGAGTCACACAAATATCACATGGAGCCCAGCATCTCATTTGGAGAAACTTGTGACAAACATATTTTGATCAAGGCAAGAAATTAAGTGGTGTGAATCTTTGTTACTGATTTATATGACTTGAATATAGGTTTTCTGATAACATTTCTTTATTTTTTATAAAACTATTTTGGGGTCAATGCGGCATGTCACAGGGGGTTAGAGCAATCGTCCTTAGGACCGAACATTCCTGGTTCGATTCTTGTCTCCTCCTAGCTTATCGAAGTATTGTTGATCAAGACACTGAACTCCTAATTGCTCCCCTGTTGCCGCGAGGTGGCTGCCAACTGGTCATTGTTCATCCATGATGGTTAGAGTTCAGAGACAAATTTCCTGCTAGGGATCAATAAAGTATCACAAAATAAAAAAAGATATATGTAAATACAAAATCACCAAATTGTTGTTTTTCCAGGTATTTATCTTTATTATTTCCAAGTGATTTCCTTTCAAAAGGCAAATCACATTTTCATGATTGCAACAAATGATATAAATGACTAATAACAAGTGAATGAAAAAATATATAAATGTAGTATTTATATTTCAGAAACATTTAAATAATAAAGCTAATTTGTTTCTGTGTATGGTCTCATTGTAGACTCAATTGTCTTTGAATTTGTGCATAATAATTTTCTTTTCCTTTTTTATTAACACCTTGTGTTAAAATATCCACTTCAAGGAAAAGGAGGTGGGTGTAGGAAAATCAGCAGAAGATGGTGACAAAGAAGTATTGACCTCCGGAAGCAATTTTGAAAGGACGATCACTGTCGTCAAGGGCAACTCCAGCCTAGGTTTGTGTTAATTTCTTCAAATCCTTATTTTTGTTATTTTATTTACTTCCTCATCATCTTGCAGTGAATTGCAAATGAGGTTGAGGCAAAGGCCCTTGCCCTTAACTTTTGAGCCACAGAACATTTGGGACAAAATAAAACGATTTTGATTGTTTTCCAGTGTGAAAGGGTCATTCTATTGTGTTGTAGGGTATTTGGATTTCAAACCTACCCAATGGGCTGCAAACAGCAGAGAGAATATCAATTTTAATTACTAAAACAAATTGGTATCATCAAGGTACCTGACTGAAAATTGTACTTTTTAATGCTCTCCATTTCATAATGACATAGCTTATGTGTCAACCAAAGTGATTCAACTGAGAACTGAATGAAACCTAATAAATAAAAAAACAAGACTCCAGTTGGTATATTTTTTTCGACATTTATAGCTTATACAAGTGATTACTCTAAAATGTTTACTTAGTTTGTTACTTTTGATCCAAAATGTTTTAATGATTAATTTTTACAGGAATGACAGTCAGTGCCATGAAAGGAGGTCTGGGTATGTTGGTCCGCAGCATAATCCATGGTGGGTCCATTAGTCGTGATGGACGTCTTGGGGTAGGTGACCTTATATTGGCCATCAATGGGGAGCCTACTGCCAATCTGACCAACGCTCAGGCACGTGCCATGCTTCGAAGACACTCTCTCATTGGTCCAGATCTGGGGTAAGAATGTAGTTACACATCTGACCGAAAATGTCTGTGCAATGTCACTAATTTAATCTCAAAACCAATTTTCTATAATGAAATAACTTATGTCATTTGGTTGATATATAAGTACACGGATGTTTGTTTTGATTCACCCATCCATTTCTTATGGATGGATGAATCAACGAAAACTCAATGGCTCTTGTGTTTCAAGATCCAGTCTTTAAAACACCAGGATTGTTTCTGCTAGCTTCATCAACAGCATAGTTATATTCACTGTAGGTTTTTAATGTTTGATTCAGCAATACTAAATAACCTTTTCTTTATTGTTGTTATGCTTATGATATCATTGGTAGCTGATCTCTTTTTTTCCTGCTAATCTTAGGCAGTTTGATTGCCTAAAAGCTAAAATTATTTACAAAAAATTGTCAATATGTTAGCGTTAAAAAAACCATACCATTCTTCCCACTGGTTGAGGGAGTTGTATAGAGTGGATAAGGTACTTAAAAAGTTCTGCTTGCCAAACTAAACCTGGCACTCAGCCTTGGTGCATAAAAGCAAACTCTTGACATTCTAGATCTGCTTGTTCACCTGAGGATGATCTGTGCCCATTTTATGTGTGAGTATATGACTAACTTCCTCATCTTGTTTCACAAGGACACTTAAATCTTGGTTACTTTCATCTTGCTTCTCCATATTCAGTCGATCTTCCCCTTAGTCCATGAAGGTCTTTTATCCAGATTAAGAATATAAACATCACTTGAATCCTTTGTATGTTTGATAGTTTGATAAATCCAAAACTAATAATGAAGCTTGAATTTCAGTCATTACAAGGGCTCTTTTTTGCTGGTGTTGTTACATTTACATTCTAAAACAAAGAAAACAAAAAATGTACTCGACATTTATAGCTGGATAAATCTTCACTGACTGCCTAACTGAACTGGCCTCATAATTTTCCTCTTCTATTCAATTGACTAACATGTATGGCATAGTTATAAGCAGAATGTGCTCATTTACATCATTCCTTTTTAACATATTAAAGTTGCCACATTGCACTAACCTTTGAGTATCAGCACGACCATATTGCTCACTGCATGTCATTTCATTATTTCTCTGGGGTTCATTTCCATCCCTCTTCACATGACATCATGTTTGAAAACCAAATCAAGCCATCTGCTGTCAATTTGTCAACTTCACTCCAATGTGTTAATGTGCCCTTCAGAATCAGCCTCAGTCAAATGTGTTTGGAAATGGGTCTTTAATTGGTTGTCAAATTTTATCAGTCGGGTTTTGGTTCATTTGTAATTGGAAGTAGTAATTGCTCATGAATTAATGATAGACCTGCCGTTCAGTTTTTTCACACGAGCATTGAGCAAACGGTGAATTGATTTTCGCAGACGTGTGATTACACAAAACATGTGTTTTGATCATTTAGATGTGAAATGCTGTACAATTAAATGACATCTCACCTTGAGTTGTTTTTAAGCAGAAATTATTGAATTTAAGACAGACAGGATCTGTCCAGGTCATGCAATTTAATCTGGATGGAGCTTAGAGTAATTAGCCTCTGAATGCAAATGAGATTTTTATTATTTAATATAGAGGTATTCTTTCACATCTAGGTACATATCAGTGCATGACACAGTTTGTTCTAAAATACCATGTGAGTTTATGTCAGCAACTGAAGTGAGTAAAAGGTCTTTCACATTATATTAAGTATATTTTGACTCAGTGCAGTGTGTGTTTGTGTGTGTGTCTGTGTGTGTGTTTGTGCGTATTTAGAATTACATATGTCCCTGCTGAATATCTAGAGGAATACAAGACCAGCCTTGAGCAGACAAAAGATGACGTCTTCTCTGAAGCAGTACCAGTCTTAGTTCTAGCATCCAAGTATGTACCAATATGACTTCCACAGTAATATTTCTCATATGATATACCGAGAACAATGTAGACTTGAATCATGTATGTGTCCCTGAAGCTTTAACCCCAGACAATCAAATTAACCCTGCATCTTATGTAAGTGTTTTCTTGTTTCAATTAGTGATGTTCCTAACCTCCCAGAACGGGAAGATGGAGAGGGAGAGGAGAGCACATCTTACAGCAATTGGAACCAACCACGGCTGTGAGTAGATACACATTGTATCTACGCTTGTAATCTAATTTTATGGACATGTTCATGACACCGTTTAGGGCACATCAATGCCACTGCCACATCTTCGAAGTGGAAAAGATGAAAATGTTACATGCTGATGTTGTTGCTTCCCCCAGAGTGGAGCTCTTCAGACAGCCAGGCAAGTCCCTGGGGATCAGTATTGTTGGGGGGCGAGGGATGGGCAGCCGACTGAGTAACGGAGAGGTGATGAGGGGCATTTTTATCAAGCACATCCTGGAAGACAGTCCTGCAGGACAAAATGGGACATTGAAAACAGGCGACAGGATTGTAGAGGTAAACAATGATTTTTTTTGTTTTGTTATTTTCCTTAACCTCACTAATTATCTTTTATTAAGAAGCACATCAAATTCATGGAAAACCAAGACCTTCAAAAGATTACGTGCAGAACTGTAAAGAACATTTTGAGGAAAAGTCTTAAGAACACATCAGCATTTTCAGGACTGATTTTTTTCACAACAGCATAATCTATTCAGCAGGAGTACACTATAAAAAGGGATTTGGCTGTGAACTGGTGTTTCATGGGATACAGAGAGATACCATCCATAAGATCCTTTACAACATGATATCTCTACAAGGTGGATGGAGTTGATCTAAGAGATGCCAGTCACGAGGAGGCAGTGGAGGCCATACGCCGGGCAGGAAACCCTGTGTCATTCTTGGTCCAGAGTATCATCCACAGGCCGAGGGTAAGTCTGAAGAAGGGTGCCTGGGGCAATCTAGTTGATTCAAGATTTGAGGTTCAAAATCTCACACCTAAAAGATATTTTTTTTTCACCAGCAAAAGCTGCATCACTGCATATGCCATTATGGTGCTTTTAAATGTGTATATGTATATATATATGTACATTCACACATATATGATTGTGGAATCAGTTTTACTTTCGAGTAACTGGAGAAAGTAATTTTTGTACAATTTATGAAGGTAACATGACCCCCCTCTGAGATATATCAAATATATTGGTGAGTTTTAACCTTTGTGAGTAATGCTGATTGAAAATTACCGTATGAACAACAGTCTTTGTTGTTTGAAAGTGCCCTCAGGCTTTAGAAGCATGACTAAGTAGTTTCCTGCTGGGGCTTTTATTGGCCCCACTCCACTTTCAGATCTCTTGTACTCAATCACTTTTCATGCATCGTTATCTCTGGAGATATTTCCACATGCTTTCCTCATCATGCTGCTTACTCATTAAGTTCTGTAGAAACTCATCATGTAATTTAACTCATACAGGAGGATGAGTACAGAAAAAAAGAGGATCACAATTTTACTCAATTGGCGCTGTAACACGGCAGACATTGACTCTGAAGGAGCAAAAGCACAGGTGTGAATAATACCATTATAGGCTGGTTGAGCATTGATAGTCATGATCTACCATATTGATGAGGTAGCATCCTCAACAGCTACATGGTTTAGGCTCAAATAAACTTAATGCAGACGTCATTTATGCAATGAAATTAGCATTTAGGGTGGCACGGTGGTACAGTGATGTGACACCAAGTGTCATAAAGTGACACAAAGCACCCTGGTTCGATTCCGGCAAGGGGACCTTCACATGTGGAGTTTGCATATTCTCCCTGTGTCTGTGTGAGTTTTCCCCGGGTGTCCTCCCACAGTCCAAAAATATTCAGCAGGTTAATTGGAAAAAAATGGGAAATTTCCCCGAATAATTGAGGGGTTGAATGGTTGGTCTGTATATGTGGCCCTGAGATTAGATTAGATTTTTCTGTCTTCATTTGTTAAGCCAACTGGCTGGTAGTTGTAGCCTAATTCATAGCAAAGGGAAAGTATCGATAACCTTATCGGGCTCCCAAGAAGAGTGTAAGCATTTGTACTTGCCCAAAATGTCATGACATTCCTTTAAAAGTAGCTTATCATCTTAACTCTGCAGTGGAGGTGTTGGAACATCATTTTAACAACAGTTACTGCATGCTGAGTTGCCTCAAACCTCTGCATCTATTCCTCCTCACTGCTTTTACAGCCTGAGTCAATATATAGTCCAGTTCCAGTGCCTGGAGTAGTGAAACAAGCCACTTACACATGCATGCCACATCCCTCATGTCAGGTAATTTTTCTTTGGTTTTGTGCTCCTCATTTCTGTTGCATCAGCCATCCATTACACTTCATCTTTGTTGCTTTAAGTTTCCTACCTCCTAGTTCCTTTTTTTTCTTTCACTTTATCATGCTACTAGTTTAGTCTGTCTTTCAAAGTGCAATTTTCACAGTTACATATACAGGACTTGCATATCTGCATACATTAGACATACTTCAATTTAGAGTATCCTTCTTGGAGGATTTTTAATTTTTTTAAATCTACAAATCCTCCGATGCTTTTTCATCTCATAGTCGAAGAAGGAGAAGAGGAAGGCGTGTTCGGAAGCAGAGAGAGAAGAGGAAAGGCAAGAGTAAAGGACTAAGAGGAGGGACTTTGAATATTGGGACGATGACAGGAAAAAGTAGAGAGTTGGTTGACATGATGCAGAGAAGGAAGGTGGATATACTGTGTGTCCAGGAGACCAGATGGAAAGGTAGTAAGGCTAGAAGCTTGGGAGCAGGTTTTAAGTTGTACTATTATGGTACTGACAGGAAGAGAAGTGGAGTAGGAGTTATCTTGAAGGAGGAATTTGTTAGGAATGTTCTGGAGGTGAAAAGAATGTCAGATAGACTTCTGAGCCTGAAATTAGAAATTGAAGGTGTGATGCTCAATGTTGTTAAGGGCTATGCCCCACAGGTAGGATGTGAGTTACAGGAGAAGGAGAAGTTCTGGAATGAGTTAGATGAATTGATGCAGAATATCCCCAGAAATGTGAGAGTGGTAACTGGGGCAGACTTAAATGGACATGTTGGTGCAGGCAATAGAGGTGATGAAGAAATGATGGGCAGGTTTGGTATCCAGGATAGGAACATAGAGGGACAAATGGTGGTAGACTTTGCAAAAGGGATGGAAATGGCTGTTGTGAATACTTTTTCCCATAAAAGACAGGAACATAGGGTAACCTATAAGAGCGGAGGAAGGAGCACGCAGGTAGACTACATCATGTATATCGAGGTCATCTGAAAGAGATCAGTGACTGCAAAGTAGTGCTAGGTGAGCGTGTAGCCAGACAGCATAGGATGGTGGTTTGTAGGATGACTCTTGTGACAAGGAAGATGAAGAGGGCAAAGGTAGAGCAGAGAATAAAGTAGTGGAAGCTGAAAGGGGAGGAGTGTTGTATGGTTTTCAGGGAGGAGATGAGAAAGGCTATTGGTGGTCAGGGAGAGCTACCAGATTACTGGACAACTACAGCTAATGTGATCAGGGAGGCAGGTAGGAGAGCACTCCGTGTGTCATCTGGAAGGAAAGTAGATAAGGAGACCTGGTGGTGGAATGAGAAAGTGCAAGAATGTATCCAGAGAAAGCGGTTAGCAAAGAAGAAGTGGGACACTGAGGGGACTGAAGAGAACGGACAGGAGTACAAGAAGATGCAGCGTGAGGTAAAGATAGAAGCAGTAAAGGCAAAACAAAGGGCATACGATGACTTGTATGCTCGGTTGGGCAGTAGGGAGGGAGAGAATGATTTATACAGGTTGGCAAAACAGAGAGATAGAGACGGAAAGGATGTACAGCAGGTCCGGGTAATTAAGGATAGAGAGGGAAATGTATTGACAGATGCTAGAAGAGTGATGAGAAGATGGAAAGAGTTCTTTGAAGAGTTGATGAATGAGGAAAATGAAAGAGAGGAAAGGGAAGAAGAGGTGACTATTGTTGACCACAGAGTAACAGAGATTTGTAAAAGTGAAGTGAGGAGGGCATAGAAGAGGATGAAGAATGGAAAGGCAGTTGAGCCACATGATATACCTGTGGAGGTATGGAAATGTCTAGGAGAGGCACCGGTAGAGTTTCTGGCTAGATTATTCAACAGGATCTCAGAGGAAGAGAAGATGCCTGAAGAGTGGAGAAGAAGTGTGATGGTGCCCATTTTAGGAATAAGGGGTATGTGCAGAATTGCAGTAACTATAGAGGGATAAAGTTGATGAGCCATACAATGAAGTTAGGGGAGAGAGTAGTGGAAACTAGACTGAGAGCAGAAGTCAGTATTTGTGAGCAGCAGTATGGCTTCATGCCTAGAAAGAGTACTACAGATGCAGTATTCACTTTGAGAATGCTAATAGAGAAATATAGAGAAACTCAGAGGGAGCTGCATTGTGCTTTTGTAGACCTAGAAAAAGCATACAACAGGGTGCCGAGAGAAGAACTACAGGGAGCTGGAGGTAGCAGAGATGAAGATGTTGAGGTTCTCTTTAGGAGTGACGAGGATGGATAGGATCAGAAATGAGTCCATCAGGTGGACAGCTCATGCTAGATTTTTTGGAGAGAAGGTCAGAGAAGCCAGACTGAGATGGTTCGGTCATGTACAGAGGAGGGATAGGGTCTATATTGGTAGACGGATGCTGGAATGTGAGATGCCGGGCAGGAGGTCTAGAGGAAGACCAAAGAGAAGATTTATGGACGTAGTGAGAGAAGATATGAAGGTAGTTGGTGTGAGAAA
>CAAKHD010014033.1:7030-19207 GCA_901007705.1 Fistularia tabacaria
AGGATGAATGGATGAATGGATGAATGGATGACAGTGCAGGAGGATGAATGGATGAATGGATGAATGGATGAATGGATGGCAGCGCAGCAGAAGAACGGGATGCGGGAAGCTGTTGCTGGTCGTCCGGTGCGGCCCTGGGAGCTTTGCGTGTCGCTGCTGTGTCAGGGAGCCGCCGTCTCGCAGACGGACCCGTCAATCACAGGGCGGCAGCTGGAGACGGACGACCGTTCACCCTCTCATCCAGACCTCATGCATTCGCTCCGTCAGGTGACTTCTTCTCGACATCTCCTTCCATCCGTCCTCTCATCCTATCAAGACGAGCGACGTCACTCTTTCCTTCACGTCATAAAGAGGCGTTCAAGTCACCCTCTTATTCAGACATTTGACAACGCAGGATCTCCGGTTACCATGTGTTTGGACTGCGGGAGGAACCTGGAGAACGCTGAGGAACCCAAAGCAGACACAGGGAGAACATGGAGGCTCCACACAGGAAGGCCTCCAGTGAGAATCCAACCAGAGACCTTCTCGCTGGGAGTCGGAAGCGCGAGCCGTCGATATGAGCTGGACTCTTGTCCAAGTCTGGAGGAAACCGGACTTGAGTTTCTTCTCATGAAGACGTTTCAGCTCCTCATCCCGGAGGCTTCTTCACTCCTACTGACCTGTGGGGAGTTTGTGAAGACACCTGCCAGGGTTGTGGGCGGGTCCAGGTGATGGTGGCTTCTTATGGAACTGGAAGAGTTGATGGTCAGAAACCAGGTCTAAGGGGGTTGTTCTGCTAACGGGGGTGTCGTTCTTTGGGGTCAAAGGAGCAACTTTTAGGGATTTACCTGGACTGGAAGGTGAGAAGGTGAAGCCAGACAAAGGAGTGAAACCCGTTGGACCTCATGGACTCAGGTGGAAGTCTGCCGGAGGCTGTTTCCTGGTTGTTTGGAGGGTGCAGAAGGTCCTGGTCCAAACCTGTCTTGGTATTGATACTAGCCAACCGGCTATACTGGGAAACTCCCCGCAGGTGATCAGAAGTGAAGAAGCCTCTGGGATGAGGAGCTGAAACGTCTTCAAGTGAAGAAATTCAACTCCAGTTGCCACCACAAGAAGATCACCACAAGAATTCACCATGACCTGGACGACTGAGGACCTCCACAGACAACATTCCGGAAGGTGTTGGAGAAGGCGTCCCTCCCCGGTCCCCACAATCGAGCAATTCCCCTCGCACCTGGCTGGCTGAAGGAGGGCCATCAGACCACGTTAGCTCCTTCCACCTCCTCATTTTTAGCCTGAGACATCCCGGTTAGCTTCATCTGCGGTTTAACCGAGCTCCGACACCCTGTTGTCGAACTAGTAAATCACCTTTTCCTTGACGCAAACCAACACACGTCAAAAGTTAGCGTTTTACATATATTTTCTGGGAGACATAATTAGGTACACCTGAGTTTAGGGTAGAATGATATATTTTTGTTCACCTTTTGGGAAACAACTCGGTAAAAACGCGACTCGAGGAGCGGTGAGTCGACTAAATGGCGGCTTTGACGAGCCACCTAGCGTAATCTCTGGCATGCCGGGGAGTAAATAATGCGCACGACTATTTCCACAAAAAGAAAAATGTGAAACCTTTCAGAGCAACTTTTCCAGAAAACACCCAAGAAACTCCTATCCCATTTGTCAGTGTTGCTAAAATATTGAACGTCGCTAATGTGGGACACGAGAGGGCGTTTGAGTGACTTCTTTTTTTTTTGTTCAAGGAATGGTACATGTGACCACATCCCCTACATTTCCACGCATGTCCAGGGTGAAAACGTGCACTTCCAATTCACATTCACTGTGACACCTGCTGTCTCAGTTTGACCGCGGGGCTGGAAGCATCAGCAGGGGGGTAAACAAGGGAAAAGGGCTGGTCCGAGGGGGGGCTGGACTTGTATGCTCTCACATGTGCACATTCATGCTGTCATTCCTTACCTCAGCCAGAGGCACGATCCCCTGTATGTCGGCGTTGCTGATGTAAAGGTGCGAGACCTTCTCGGTTTGCCCGTGGGAGGACTGGGAGGCCGCCGGGTACTCCACGGTCCAGTGCAGGGTCTGGGTCGGCACCAAGTTGATCACGTTATCCACTTCGAAGTCCAGCTGCATCACCTCGTACGAGGGGCTGTCCAGCCTGGATGGAGAGACGGAGGCGACAAGCAGCATCAGAGCCTGGCGGAAGCACTTCTGATAACTCCTCGATGAGCCGCGATACGCTCGGTGTTTAGAAGAAACTGGCACCGTCACGGGGTCGCAACGCAGTCAACCCACAATACAGCAGGAACAGATGATACTCGATCATAACGTCACGGTTTACTGACCGCAGACAAGTACAAAGATGGCGGTGCAGTGGTCAGGGCTTCCACCTGACAGCAAGAAGGCCCTTGTTTCATTCCCGCCCAGATTTTCATGCTGGTGCATCATCTAATAATTCCTGTTTGTTGCATTTCGACACAAAATTGTACCAAAAAGAGGGGAAAAAAACAACGACCACGTGTTTGAATTTGGCCAAACTTAAAACCTCCATCTTCTCAAACACCTGCACCTCCAGGGCTGCAGATGACAAAGTCAGTTTTCTTGTCACACGGAGGAATGGAGAAGATGTTTCTAGTGCTGTTTAACAAAATAATAACAGAGCGCACGGAAGCAGTAAAGTGCACAATAAACAAAAACAGACTTCTGAGCGTAAAGTGCACGCAGATTCAATCGCCTGGTACTGAGTTGAAAAGACGAGGGAGGATAAACAACATGAAAACTAAAATGTATAAACACACGTCATTTGAATTTGAATAAAGAGCAGAGTTTTCTGTGCATTTTAGCACAAAAACCAGTCATTAAGTAAAACCATAAATACACCTTGATCTCATTGCAACCAAGAATCCCTCCCCGTTTTTATATAAAGATCTGTTTCGCAAATCTGAAAGCCACTCATTCATATTTGCTTATTTGCCGGACTGCGTTAGCTGGAACGTACAACCGTTCACCCTCTCATTCAATCTGATCCCAGTTTTCTCCTGGCTTCTCCTGAAGCCTCTGGGAGAAGAAGCAGGAATGAGTGTTGGTCAGGGTTCGGTCTGGCAGCAGATACGAGAGAACAGCGAACGCTTCCGAGCGGGTCGTGAAGATCTGCGGAGTATTTGAGGGCGCCGAGACTCCCGGTCAGAAAAAAAAGAAATGATGACGAGAGGAAAGAGAGGAAGAACCGTGTGAGAGCAGAGAACAGATGTTTGGATTGTCGTTGTTAATAGACACATCCTTTTCTGCACAGCGAGGCTTCTCGTGCTCAGGGCTCCCCGGAGCATCTTCTCATCCAGATGTCCGTCCCCAGTCACCGCCATCATCATCATCATCATCATCATCATCTTCACAGTAACTCATATGCACTTAATATCATCCCTGGTTGGATTCCACCAGGGAGGCTTTTCTGTGTGGAGCCTCCATGTTCTCCCCGTGTCTGCTCGGGTTCCCCAGGGTTCCCCGGGTTCCCTCCCACAGTTCAAACACGTGCAGGAGCTTCACGGGAGACCCTGCATGGTCCAGATGTGTGAATGAGAGCTTGTCTATGATGGATCCAGGTTGAACCCACCCTTCGCCCAAATACTGCGTCCCTGTCTGCAGGGTAAGCAGTATATATAATGCCTGAATTAATAGAATAAAATAAAATAAAATAAAATAAAATGGAATAAAATAAAATAAGATAAAATAATAATGATGATGCTATGTCTCCATCGCTAAATGTGTGTGCATTATTATATTATTATATGTATATAATGCCTGAATTAATAAAATAAAATAGAATAAAATAAAATAAAATAGAATAAAATAAAATAAAATAAAATAAAATAAAATAAAATAAAATAAAATAAAATAATAATGATGATGCTATGTCTCCATAGCTAAATGTGTGTGCAGGTACAGTTTATCTGTGCTCCGCTGCATCCTTGATCTCCCCCAGCAGGATCATAAAACACAGACCTGCAGACGTTCGTCCTGTTCCGGTTTAACCTTGCGGCAGGAACCTTAAGAACGCGGCGGGTCTTAAATACAAACATTATCTGAAATGTGCATTTTTTTTCCCCTCCGTCCAGATAGCGGTGAAATAAACCCACCCCTTCTCAACAAAGGTCTCTCGGGTGACTTTTATGTTTGTTTTTTTCAGATTTCCCCGAACCCGCCGGCTGCCACGCGCTCGGGGAAAGGTGGCCTCGGAATAATTTAGAAACATCTCACAAACGTCTGAATCGGCCCGTTGTCTTGTTGTTGTCGCCGACACCTCTATGGTGCGCGTCCACATCCGATGCTCTGGCCCGAGGGTTCCCTAATAGATTTCCAAAACCTGTACGTAGATAAATGAATAAAGCTTTCACGTTTCCGGCGTGCACACACCCATACACAGCCAGGAGATGCGGCGAGGGAACGGCTGGAAGACAATCAATTGCAGAGATGCTGTCGTGTGTCTAAGTGATGGACTGAGCCAGGTGTTACATGAACACCGCGGGTTTAGGAGAGAAAACAGATTGGTGTCGGCCCTCCTTGACCTCCTCCGGATCCTTCCATCACATCGTCTCGCTTTCTGTCCGCCTCCTCCGGCCTCTCTCTCTCTCTCTTTCACTTTCACGTTAGTCCTTTGTTTTGGGTGAAATCTGACGGCTCAGTAACTTCACGGCGAGGTGACTTTCAATCAGATGCAGGTTGGATTTAACCCGAAGACCATCCATCCTCTCGCGCACAGGTCTTATCGAGACGTAAAACCTCACTCTATCCTTCACGTGTCGTATAGAAGCATACAAGTCACGCTCTCATCCACTTGTCCTGAAGAGACCTACAACCATTCACCTTCTCATTCACACATCTGGAGAATTCAGGGTCTCCAGTGAGGCTCCTGCATGTTTTGGGACTGTGGGAGGAACCCGGAGAACCCTGAGGAACCCAAGGGAGACACGTGGCCCCCTGTGGAAAATCCGACCGGGGACCTCCTTCCCGGGAGCCGGAAGCGCAAACAATCGATATAAACTGAATTCGTGTCGTAGCAACTGGACTTGATTTTCATCTGTTGACGACGTTTCAGCCCCTCATTCCGGAGGCTTCTTCACTTCTAATGGCCTGCAGGGAGTTATCGAATGTGCCAGGGTAATGTGCGGGTCTGGGTTACAAGAGTTGATGGGCAGAAATCAGGTGAAAGGGGGTTGTTATGCTCACGGGGTGTCGTTCGGTGGGGACCAAAAGTACAACTTTTGGAGATTAACCTGGATTTGAATCTGAAAAGGTGAAGCCAAACTTCTCAGAATGTGAAACAAAGGAGCGAAACGTGTTGGATCCCATGGTCTGAGGCTCAGGTGGAAGGTCCCGGGGGCAGCTTCTGGTGGTGGATCCTTCCGGCTCGTCTGGAGGGTCCAGATGGTCCCGGTCGAACTGATCACGGTGCAGAGTTGTAAGTGGTTGAAAGGTCGTGCCTGAAGCCCCTCCTCTGCTCAGAGACGGTTTTTCCGTTTTGACAACGACGGCCTCTTCGACTCCTCTCTGGAACCATCTGTCTCCTCTGGACAGAACGTGGACATCGCCGTCGTCAGAGGAGTTGCCCTCGTCCTCCAGGTGGAGGTGGACTGCGGGGTCCTGACCGGAGGTGGTGGCCCCGATGTAGACGTCATCACAATCCTCAGACCAGGTGACAGCTTCCATCTCCTGCCGGGGTGTTCAGTCCTTGGGGCGCGGAAGTCTTTGGGGGTCGAGAGGTTTCAAATGTACCGGTTTACGGTGCGTTTGCTGAAAACCCTTCGGATTATTAACTGAAAGCACTCAGCTCAATTTCCGCTGTCAGACCATTCGACGAGGTGGGCCGGAAACTCCATTCCGTCGTCCGCGTTGTTTGATCGGCCGTCCATTAGGCAGATTGTAAATAAGATTGATCAATGAGGTGCTTTTTTTTTTTCTTCCCAATTCCATCGACAGCTGTTCCCTCAATTAGCGCACGATTAGGAACAATATCCAGAGCATGAGGTTGGGCAAAGTGACCGGAGGGCGAAACGGGAAAGTGCTCTGACCCCACAGAGTCATTGTTCTGCTCCGCTGGAATTCTCTCCGGTCACACGGGACGTGCATTCGGGGGACAGTTAGCATGTAAGCCGCCGCCTCTGACTGACGCTCGGTGGAGACGGAGGGGTCATGGCAAGGTCTCATTACGTCGCCTGCTGGGATGATAATGCCGGAGCCGCGGGCAACATTTAACCGGGCCACCATTACTGACCGTTAGTGGGCATAACATGTCACATTAGCTGGGCTGTGGAACAATGAGGGGACGGAGGCGGCCAAGCTTTCATCGATTTTATCGTTTTTACACAAACAGCCGCACCCGTGCGTTTTTCGACGCCGAACGCGGCCGGACGAGCCAAACCCTCCGGGTCCCCGGTCACATTCGTGGACAGTTTGTTTGACGGACGATGTTTGCTGTTAAATGCTGATTGTGGCGGAGAGACAAAACAAACAGACGGTCCAACGCCGGCAGAGCAACCTCTCCAAGGTTGGACAAGGGCGACTCCTTTTGGAGACGGCGATGTCCACGTTCTGGCAAGAGAAGACAAGTGGGTCCAGAGAGGAGACAGAGAAGATATCCATCCATCTTCCAGAGAGGCCTGGACTTCCCTCCCCCCAACCACATGGTCCAGGTCTTCTGGGGAAACACCAAGGCTCACCCAGGCCAAACTTGGAGACATCGTCTCTCCAGCGTGTCCTGGGTCTTCCCCGTGGTCTCCTCCAAGATGGACATGCCCGGGATACCTCCCCCTGGAGGCATCCTGAGCAGATGCCCGAGCCAGAGAAGCCATCTTTGTCAAACTGGAGTTATCTCCGCTGAGCAGACGTCTCACCTCCATACAACGCCAGATGTCCCTGGAGCTCCTTCGCTCCCCAATTGACACACAACTCACACATGAACACAACGAACCAGGTCCTGGACGATTGAGAACCTTCTCGCACACAATGGAAACCACTCTCCAGCGTCTCCGCGCGAATATTTAGCCGTCGTTTCGACAACCTTCAACCACAGCAGCGCCTCCAAGCTTCATCTGCGATGCCAAATACTTGTTAAGAGTTGGGTCTCGCCCTCCTCGGGCTGGTATCCATCCAGAGATTGTTTCTGAAGCTCAAAGGTCAAGGGCAGCGGCCCTGAAATTCATTTCCTTCTTCTTTTCTTTTAGGTAGGAGAAACCGCAAATCCGGCGGAGGCTTAGACAAAACACACACCGGGACGCGGTGCCCTACCACCTGCGGTCGCGGTTCCTGCGTGCTTCACACTCACATGAACGCCTGCGATGCACTAACGACACACTCCCTCTCTGAGTCTCACACACTGCCCGGTACAACAACAACGGAAACAGAAGTGTCGAGCGCGTCGGGTGCGGTGTAATCGCTGGAGCTGAAAAAGCAATGTGTCTGCGGTGACAGGTTCATTCAGGTGTTAGCTGTGTCCCAACCGCAAGGCTCCAAACAATATTACTCCGTCCTTTAGGGTTGCGTTGGCTACACACACACACACACACACACACACACACACACACAGACACAGACACACACACTGCGATGTTGTTCCCCTGGTCTTTATCCGAACCAGCCCAAACCGTTGTACAGCAGCTACACATTCCCGCCTCCTTTCAAGAAAACCACGCTGACCTTCAGCGCCTGTCCCGTGCTATGACGCTCTAATCGCGCCCGTCTGAAAAGCTAACAAGCCCGGTCGTCACTTCGCCGCCATGTCCTCGACATCATCGGTTTCCCCGAGCGCGTAGCGGACGACATGAGTAAAGTTTCCGCTTCGATGCGTCTCTGGGGACGCGAGCGAAGATGGGGCGGCTGTAGACGCATCGTGAGCGGATCAGGTCCGCGTTGCGCGTCTTTGCTTATCTCATCGATGACACGCGAACGAAGTCGTTCAGCGGCATCCATCTTTTATTAATGGCTTTTGCGGAATCCAAATAAGAAGCCGTCGCTATCGTAGCTTTAGCTTATCGTCGCATCCGACGCTGGACAAGCAGCGGCTTCTTCCCCAAAGGTCTCCAGACCGCATGGCTCTAATTGGAAACGTGCTACAAATGCTAGCTGCCGTTGTTCTTGGATATCGTGGGATGCGTCTCGAACTTTTTTTGTTTGTACTTTTTGCTCGTTCTTTCACTCCAGCGGTCATCTTCACCTCATGGTACTTTGCTGCTGTATATTTCTGACGTACTGTACACTCAGGGCGGCACGGCGGCGCAGCGGTTCGCAGTTATTTCTGTGGAGGTCCTCAGTCGTCCAGGTCATGGTGAATTCTTGTCCAAATCTTCTCGTCGTGGCAGCTGGACTTGAAGTTCTTCCCTTGAAGATGTCCCACCTCTCATCCCAGAGGCTTCTTCAGTTCAGGGGTGAGCAATTATGCCTCACTGCAAGAAGGGTTGGATTCCCACAGGGGGCCTTTCCGTGTGGAGTCTCCACGTTCTCCTGCGTGGGGTTCCTCCGGGTTCTCCGGGTTCCTCCCACAGTGCAAACACATGCAGGAAGTTCATGGAGACCCTACATTGTCCAGATGTGTGAGGGAATTAGTGAATAGGTGAATGTCGATATGAAGCCCTGCATACAACTGGCTTCCAAGATGAACCCCCTCCCCCAATGACTGCAGGAGAAGAGCTATTGATGAATGAATGAATGAATGAATGAATGAATGAATGAATGAATGAATGAATAAGAAGCCTCTGAGATGAGGGGCTGAAACGTCTTCAAGCGAAGAAATTCAAGTCCAGTTGCCACGATGAGGAGTTTCAACAAGAATTCACCGTGACCTGGACGACTGAGAACCTCCACAGACATGAGAGAATGAATGAATGAATGAATGAATGAATGAATGAATGAATGAATGAATGAATGAATGAATGAGAGGCCTCTGAGGTGAGGAGCTGAAACGCCTTCAAGTGAAGAAATTCAAATCCGGTTGTCGCGACAAAAAGATTTCAACAAGAATTCACCCTGACCTGGACGACTGAGAACCTCCAATGAATGAATGAATGAATGAATGAACGAATGAATGGCAGCATCAAGTCCATTCGAAGAGGATGAGTCTGGACATCACTTTAGATCTGAAAAAGATCTTGATTCGCTCGTATCGCGTGCGACATCCAAGCCTGGACGGAGAAATAAGTTTAATTAGCTTGAATTCCTTCAACCTGTAAATATAAACAGTGACTGGGAGTTGGAGAGCGTCTCCATCTGCCCCCCCGCCGGCCCGTTTTCCCCGACCCGTCCGAGCTGCCAGCTCACCTGCCAGCTCACCTGCTAGCTCACCTGCTAGCTCACCTGCCAGCTCACCTGCCAGCTCACCTGCCAGCTCACTCGCGGCTCCATAGACGGATGCAGAGCCGCCAGCTTTAAAAAGAAAACAACATTTTTCCTTGGAAGTGAGCGTTCGTCCGGCCGAGCTTCACCCCGCAACCTCCACGAAGGCAGACGGCGGCGGCGGCGTCGGGTGTCTCGCCAGACGTGTTGGCTGGAGCGGCGCACTCATTTCGCAACCGTATGAAACCCGCCTCGCCCCGCCGACCTGAACCGAGGGGTGGTGATGACGGCTATTTCGGTCCTGCCTCCTCGTTTCCTTCCCCTCGCCCGCTCTGTTTATCTCATTTAGAAATCAATTAAAGAGTTTAGCCTTCAAGGAAACCGATCAAACCGTCCTTGCGGTCTCGCCGATTTTAGCCTCCCCCTCATTTTGCGAGTCGCCGTTTTCTCTTCTGATTTCGCGGCGTTCCACTCAGCCCACCCGCTTTAGCGTCACTGGTGATACGACAAGCAGAGTTCTCTGCTTCGGCAGGTAACTCTGCACGGGCCGGCCTGGATTCACGTAAACGACCCGATCCCAACGTGTCATCTTGGGTAGAGGGGGTTGCCATGTGGACCAGCTGGAAGCGAGGAGGACCACCGCGGTTTCATGCCTTTCAGTCAGTCTTGTGAACAAAAAAATGGAGGCAACTGCTGAGGAGCAGCAACCGGAGCGGCCGGTGGCTCCATGAAAGAGGTCAAAGCCGTGTTTTCTCGGAGCCGCGACAGCTTTTAGAGGCGCCATATATCCCATGATACGTGTTCCCCTCCGGCGCGGTTCTGTCGCTCGGACTGGCTGTAGATCTGCTCCTGCAGACTGACTGACCTGCAGCCACTGTTTGCACCTCGACGGGCAACGGAAATGAACCGAGACGCACCGGAGCGACTGATTCATGATTGGTGATTTGACCTGCGGATGGAAGTCTAGTCTGCAGCCATGAATACATGATGGGTGGATGAATGGATAGAGTGTTATTATGATTATTGCTATTAGCATTCTTAGCATTATTATCATTATTAATATTATTATCATTATTATGATTATGATTATTATTATTATTATTATGATGATTATTAGTGGTAGTATTATTATTGTCATTGCCATTGTCATTTTTATTGTTGTTATTATCATTATTATTATTATTGGTAATAGCATTATTATCATTAGAATTATTATTATTATTGTCATTGTCATTGCCATTGTCATTTTTATTGTTGTTATTATCATTATTAATATTATTGTTAATAGCATTATTATCATTAGAATTATTATTATTATAGTTATTGCCATTGTTATTTTTTATGACACTTATTATTATTATTACTATTATTATTATTGTCATTGCCATTGTCATTTTCATTGTTGTTATTATCATCATTATTATTATTGTTAATAGCATTATTATCATTAGCATTATTATTATTATAGCTATTGCCATTGTTATTTTTATGAGACTTATTACTATTATTATTATTATTATTGTCATTGTCATTTTTATTGTTGTTATTATCATTATTATTATTATTGTTAATAGCATTATTATCATTAGAATTATTATTATTATTGTTAATAGCATTATTATCATTAGCATGAATATTATGATTGCCATTGTTATTTTTTCGACACTTATTATTATTATTATTATTATTATTATTATTATTATTATTATTATTATTATTATTATTATTATTATTACAAGTGTTATTTTTGCTATTATTATTCGTAGTAGTTGTAGTAGTTAATAATGAACCAATCAATTACATCAATTATTTGTTCATCTTTATTTATTTCTATTCATTCCTTTCTGTTCAATTCATTCAATTTCTGAATGAATTTATTTATTTTTATTCATTTAACTTTTAGACTGCTCCAATCCCACGCTGAAGAAGACCACTGCAATGGAGGAAGACGAAGATAGCGATAGCCTTATTTTTAGCCGGTGCGGCTTCTATGCAGGTGCGCTCGATATATCTATCTATCTGTTCATGTATTTATTGTCGTTTTTTTTTTTTAGCCAAGCTGCTGTGAAGTGTTACATCTGAAAATATCCATTCTCCGTACGGCGGTCAGCGGCTTCTGGCTGGACTTCAACGCTGCTTGTTAACGGGGGATTGTGTTGAGCTGCTGGAGTCGCAGCTCGCGGTCCTCCAGCTGCACACCTGCTCGCTCTGACAATCCTTCACACCAGACCGACGCCGCGACCCGCCTGCTGCTTGCCACTCTCGCTCGCTCTCTGCATGCCGGCCCTCGGATCAAAAAAAAAAAAGAATGAAAAAAAGGCTGCACCCGAATCCCCCCCCGAACGCCCGGAGGAGAAACAGGCGTCGCGCGACGGCCCGGCGGGTGCAGAAGCTCACGAAAGCGAGGACACATTCTCACACACACACCGGTTATATTTAACTTTCACAGCTGCGTTATTCCACTTCCTCGCCGCAGCGCCGACTTTACCGGACCCCCTTACTGTCCGTCCTCCTGAGGGGGAGCAGAGTGGAGGACTCTGAAGCTAAAACACATTCAAATCCACACACACACACACACACACACACACACACACACACACACGCGCGCGCGCACTGAGTTGCCGGTGCAGGGAGGACAGGTTGTCTTATCAAAGTGCACCGTAGGAAAGTGGCGGCCTCGAGGGAAATTCAAAGGACAATAGAGAACAAACTAACACACACACACACACACACACTCATGCGCAGACATGCACCGCTGGCAGGAAGAGCCCCCCCCCCCCCCCCCCCCCCCCCCCCCCCCAGGGGGGGGGGGGGGGAGGGGGGGGGGGGGGGGGGGGGAAGGAGGGGACAAGCGAAAAAAGAAAG
>CAAKHD010014034.1:21433-50056 GCA_901007705.1 Fistularia tabacaria
TCGTAAGTTTCAGGCTCAAACTGCAAAATGCCAAATTCAGTTAGAAGAACAATGACAGACACAAAACCACAGCAGCCCACCTCTACAGGCCGACCCGAGCCCTCCAACCTTACTGATCTACATCTGCTGCCATCTCAGCATAGCCAGCTTCTTATGCTCACAAGCCTCCTCATCTCAATCCTCCCAGGGGACTGAAGTTCGATAAAAAAAGACTATCCTCTCTACCCAAGACCACAATGACATATCCGTCTGTAGCTGGGTGCTAACTCTTTGTGCTGGGAAAACCAGTTGCTCATTCAGGTCCACCATTAACTCCCAAGCTCCACCTGCAGTTAGCTGCCCTGAGTTGTGAACCTGAACAAAAACCGTCTAACTTTTTCTCCCTCAAGTACAAATTCAATCTGCCTAGCCTCCTTACTCTCTACTACAGAATTTAACTCGAGATGTTTTTCTTTGACTGCCAAACATTTCCACACCTGTTTATGACCCCAAGTGTGTCACCCCTGGGAAGAACTAACCTTACACCCTGACAACATATATGCCTCAGTGTGCATACATTAGAACACAACAGGCAGGCAGCATTCCCCCCCAACCATTGATTTAGCTTCAGTGGAGACAGTAGCACATCATAAGTAGCCCTTATGATAAACCTAATTCTATTAGCCTTCATGCTCCACAACTCTCCCCACTTCAACTCTCTCCTCTCTACATTCTCCCAGTTCTACACTCAATCCTAAGCCTCCACGCCCATGCTGCACCTGGCCCATGATGTCCCTGTGTCTAAAGACTACCTTTGCTTGCTGCACTGCCTCTTTTGGGTTCCACTTCTCCCTGTTCTAACATTGGGTGCCACGCTCCGAACCACTGGATCCTTTGACTGGGAGTCATTTCCGGTCTAACCATAGCACACTAGAAACTGGCAACTCCAATATGCCTTTCCCATACCACGCTGCACCACTTAGGCAGTGAAACTCCAAACCATTTCCTAATGATTTAATCGTCCTCTCTAGCGTCTCTCCCTTTGACAGGAGAACCTCATTCACTGTCAATGGCCACATCAACAGAGGCAACAACCCAAACTGTAAACACCACAACTTTAGCTTACCTGGGACCCCTGACCTATCTATGCCTTGTCCTCAAATTGTCCCTTATCCCTCAGACTTGTGTCAAACCATCTACCCAGACTTTACTGGTTTCTCTAGCTCCTCTTATCTGCTCCCCTTTACTCATTGAAATACTCCCAGACTTACTTGGCTTCATTTTCATCCGAGCCTACTGCAGATTTCTATTTATCCTATCCAACAACCTGCTAGTATATGGTGCTGTTGATGTCATGGTCGTCTTGTCATCTATGTCGGCCCTTATTGGAGGGAGGCGCAGCCCTCCCCGCTGTCTCTCTCCACCTACCACCTATTTTGAAGCCTTAATAATTACCTCCATTGCCATAGTAAAAGCTAATGGAGAGACTGAGCACCCTGCTATAATGCCTTTCTCCAGCCGCTGCCATGCTGCAGTGTACTCTGCTGTGGTAAAGCAGAGTTGAATATCAATAAATAACTCTTTATGCTACCTGGCCCTCTAAAGACGTCTCTGTCGACATGTCTAGCTGACTCGATTGGGTTCCAAATCATGCTGGTGAGCTCTAAGCACCCAGGAATTTCAGCCTTTTGAACCGAAAGTATCGATTAGTCTGTTCTTTCCTCGGTAACTCGACAGCCTCCGTGCTAGCAAACAAAAGAAAACCTTCCCTTCAACATTAAATAAATTGGTGTAATCTGTCTTGTCTCTAACGAGTAGCCTTTCTTGAGGAATGAAGGTTCCCCCTGCTCTGTGCCATGCCGTGGGAATAATCCGCTTTTCCAAACTACCCTCATCAACTTCCATAGAAACCTGAACACACCTGGTGCGCTCTTCTAAAGCCGGCAGGGCCCGGGGCTGAAGAGGCCCTCGCTCGCTTCACAATCTCCTGAACGTCCCTCCACCTTGGTGGGCTATCATCTCAGACTAACTATTTCACCAAAAGGTGGAATATTAGAGGGTAGTGCCATCACTCCAACCCTTTCACTATCTTTATGCAACTCCTCCAAATACTCCTCAAGCTTCTGCACCATAAGAGTACCGTTCTTCTCCTTAGTAAACAACTTCACAAACCTAGATGGATCCACAGAAAATGCTATTGTAACTCTCTTTCCTTTTCCTATTCTTCCCAATATTCTCTTCTCTTCTTAGCACTGATAATCGCTCCTTCACATCTGCCTGCAAACAATCAATGCCTTCCTTCTCATCCTCTGTAGCTTTCCTCCACTGCCTCTAAAACAGTCGATTCTCCTAGTTAAGCCTATCTATCTCTTGTTGACGCCTAGATTTGACTCCAACACTGGTTTCTTCCTTTTCTCAATAACACCAAACCCCTTCTTACCATAATCATAAATAAGATCTCCCATCTTCTGCAACTTACTAAAAGCAGCTCCTTTAGGCTTGTCTAGCATCCTAGCCAAATCACTATTATTACCTTCCCACATCCTACTTTCTGCTGCACCTGGCCACTTAACTCTGGGTTTCTGAGCATAAATCTTCTCCCTCTTTGGCTCTCTGGACTCTATGTGACTCGATGCGGGTACTTGCCTCAACGTTGGGTGCTGATGTCATGCGAGTCGTGGGTTACTTCCTGTCGCTGGACTTCACTCGACTGACTTGTAATGCTTCTTAAGGAATATTTATCAATACGGGGCCCCTGTGTTCCCTCTACCAAGCACCTCTTCCTCCCTTGATGGATCCTAAGGACGTTTAAGGTTGTTACTTTCTGCCAGCCACACAAACAAACCTGCTGCTTCTTCCCATTTACGACTGAGCTAGTGGTTTCCACTGACATGTTAACCCTACTCATGGTCAAACTTGTTCTAGGGTCTATAGCCGTGTCAATCATATGCGGGTCATCTTCCGCCCCCACTCTTGCAGACCCCAGGGGTGTTTTTTTCGTTATTTAACTTTGCAGCTCAGTAGGATGTAACCAATGGCCTATTAGTCCTGGCTACTGCCACAATGGGGTGCTAATCCATTGTAGCACTGGTGGGGTCTGTTCGCTCCTGTCAGCTGTCTTTCCCGAGTTGCAAACTGCACTATTCACAACAGTCACTAGCCCAAGCTAGTTGTACACACAGGACTTTACACACAGGACAAGATCTTACTGTCCCTTGTGCCAAAATCCAAGGTAAAACATATCTAGAAGCCTAATTCCAATTGTAAAGAAGTTAAGAAGCACTCCAACAAGCATCCTACCAGAATGCTAACAATCAATATACAATCACCAATCAATCACCGGTCTGAAGCATTTCACTGGGGTTTTTAAGCGGGAGCCTTCTTTCACCGATGTTTCGTTAAGCTAGGTCCATGGCACCTCAAAAAAGGGTTAACAGTGAAATCCAGTGTCCTGGAAACACTCCCCGCCATGCTACATAGCCAATCTACAAGCAAGCAATCCTACCTTAACCAGAGCCTGCCAACCTCACTGCCCTACATCTGCTGCCACCCCAGCAAAGCTAGCTTTCTTACGCTTACAAGAAAAAAAAACACAATCAGTAGTACTGGTTCAAACAAAGACCATTTTCAAAGGGTACAACTGTTTAATTGATCAATAATCAACTCAAGCTTACAGGATTACAAGTGTACAATGTATCACCGACCGGTCAGCGTGGAGCATCGGCCGGATCTGCGTCTACATGAAAGCAAAAAATACCTCTGAATATCTGAGAAACCGCCCAGTGGCCCTTTTTGTCACTTCACTTCTGCGCACTTCCAACCCAATATGGGCGCCAAGACACTCGGCCAGGGTCACAGCCAGGCATGTAAAAAAAGAAAACATCTTACGTTTAAAATCAATTTTTGATAGTTGAGTTTTCAGAATCAGGGGGTGGGAGTGGAATTCTTTTGGGTTTGTAGCCCGCGTAAGTAGGAGCGACAGAGGGTCATGTGACCCAGCTGAAAATTAAAAATGAAACTAAGTTGAGTTTCATTTGCTCTTGAAGTCAAATTTCAAATAAAATTCATTTCCGCATGGCATTTTCTTTAAAGTTCTGAAAATCCAAAATCCTCTTCCCGGTTTTGGCCTTGCTCGCACCTGGCCCATCTTCTTGTTGGCCTTTAGAAGGGAGAGGAGGTGGTGTGCAGCACCTCCGGCGGAAGGAGACAGTTGAAAAGAAAAAAAAAAAAAAACTTTTCACCGACACGTATGGCACTCGTTAAAAACACACTCAAGTTGACACAAACACACACACATACATACAAACGCACACACACACACACACACACACACACACACCTCCCCGTTTCACCCGGGTGACATGACCCAGTATCTCACAAAGGGGGGAGGGGAGGTTCGGGCGCTCTGAGTGTCTCTCCAAGCAGCGTCGTCATGGCACTAACAACAACACTCCGGGAACGTCACCATCATCGCGTCTATTTTACTTAAGAAAAAGGAGAAAGGCTGGTTTCACGGAGCAGGACCGGCTGATGACCGCGGCAAACACGGGGGGAGAAAGAGAGGAGGCGGGTGTTCGACCCCTAGGACCTCCCGTCTGGATCGAAAGGGGGCTGAACCGTGATTTTGTTCGTCCCCAGGTTGCTCCGAATGATTCCGGTGATTCGACTGCAGGCGATTGATTCGTTCTGAACTACACCTGCGTAACCAACTAAGACGAAATACTAACTTCAGATTGGCGGGCCTGCGGAGGTTAATGTGTTTGAAATCTTCACATGGAAGAGAGAGAGAGGGGAAAATGAAGAAAATGCAAAAAGCCAACCCTGCTGGAGCACCGTGTCAACTGTCAAATCCCTGTCACTCAGGTTTACGTGCAAAACAAACAAAGGTGTTTAAAATCAAGCTCATTTTACAACAAGAAAAAAAAATCCTTCTCCTTTTCTCCACTCTTTTGCAGTGAATTGTTCCACTTTAATGTGAAACTATCCTGCAGTGCAAATTAAAAATGACATACATTAAAAACAAAATAAAAACATGAAATAGCTCAAAATCTTTTTGTTTTTTTTCTCTGACAATGGTTTGATCACATTGGAAACTTTGGTTCGTTGTTTTTTTTTTATAGCCGCTCTAAACTGAAGGAGTGTGCAAAGAAATCATTGGTAATTGTGCAAGAGATGTGCTAAAAATTGCTGATTTGAGGACAGGGGAGGGGAGGGAGTGTGCGTGGAGCTGTGAGGGTTGAAAACTGCTGCTGTGCGAGTGCGGCCTGGGTTCGCCCTCCAATTTTTCCAGAGTTTGACTCTGACTTCCTCCTGTTGAGGGACTGATGTCACTTCCTTGTTTCCATAACCAGCTGTCTGTGAGCGAGCTGTAAATGTAGAGCGTTGTTGTCATTCATCTTCATCCCCGGTTCGGTGTCATGAAGCAGGCGGGGGTCCTGCTCCGGAGGTCACCGGTATGCGGCGGCACTCGGTAAATCCGTGGGTTTTTGACGCGGCGCTTCGTTTGGCACGACCGTAAGGCAGCCGGTCTGTTTTGCCCCCCCTTAATGCACTGGTGATGCGTTCCCCCGAAAGACCGAGGGGTCACCCCGCTCACCTCTTCCCACCCCGACTTGCGGCCACAAGTGTTACTGGGTCGGGGGAGGGGGCAGGGCGCTCTTGATCCAAAAAAGTGGCGGTTGTAATCAGTCTGTGATCGTAAAATTCACAATCAGGTGCCGGAGTTGGAGGAGGAAGAGGAGGGTGGGCGTGTGGAAAGAGTCATGTTGATAAAGTCAGTCAGATACATAAAAAAAACACGTCAAGTTCACGGGACTTCGTCGGTGCTTATTGTTCGCTCAGCATGTCCACACCTGAAAGACAGAGAGAGAGAGAGAGAGAGAGAGACAGAAGGTGAGTTTACATCTGAAAAGTTAAAGTTGTTGATCCACTTGGAAATGGAGGTTAGGCGGTACGTCATAGTGTGTGTGTGTGTGGGGGGGGGGCACAGATGGGAGAAGAGCAGCTGGCTCCAGCCAGGGGAAACAGGGGACACAGCTGGTGAACAGATGGGCCAGTGGTACCTTGACGGTGCTGTCAACGGCCCCGGAGAAGAGGCGGCCTCTGGACACAGCCAGGGCTGTGACGCTGCCCTGGTGCCGCAGCAGCGTCTGGGTACAGATCATGTTGTCCATGCTCCACACCTAAGCGCACACACACAAATCAGTTGGGTTGTGGAAATCCTTTTGATGAGGTCGGCAGAGCATTCTGTGGTCAAAGAGTCTGTGACTTGATTTACAGTTAAAATTGAGTACGGTTAAAACACACACACACACACACACACACACATACACATACATACACATACACACACACACACTGTCCTCACCCTTAGTGAGCGGTCATAGGAGGCACTGAACACTTTGGTCTGGTCCGGAGTGGAGATGACGGCAAGAGCATAAACGGTCCCCACATGACCTGTCAGGGTCCTCACCTGCTCTTTGGACTCGATATCCCACACCTTGGTAGGGACAGAGATGCAACACCACCATCACCATCATCATCATTATTTTATCACCACTGTTGTCACGCGAAGGCACGGCCTGCTGTTTGACATGAAGAACCTGCCATCTAACTGGTTTGTAGCAGCTCAATCTTTGAGAACACAAGCATTCTCAGCAAAAATTCTAAGTATCAAAAGTACTTGGAAAAGATTAATAGGTGAAGTGCTGAAAAGTATTATTACATTCTTTGAATACATCGAATGGAACATTTCCAACATACTATGGGTCACTTTTATAAAGCCAACAAATGGCAAATTGGTGTTTCATTGACATTAACGTTATTACATTTCATTGAACATCATTTCTGTCAATAAAATTGTCTTAAGTATTTTGTTAACAAAAATCATGTTCTCACAGATTTAAGGGTCTATATAACGGGTCATACTGGCGTATGTGTGTGTGTTTGTGCTCTTACATGGATGAGGTTTTCGTAGGTGCCGCAGACAATGTGGTGGTTGGTGACGGCGATGGAGTAGACGCTGCCCCCGCTGGTCTGCAGCACGTGAACACACTCCAGGGATCGGATATCCCAAATCTAAGTTAAAAAACAAAGTTGTGGAACACCACCCAAACCCAGTTGGGTCGAGCAGGAGTGGTGTCGTGGAAAAGCGCCATTAGGTTTTAAAAACTGAAGTAGGAAAGAGCTAGAAATGACATTTTTTGGCTTCTTGAATCTGTCGTGAACTTTCATTGTCTAAATTAAAACCTCTAAAATCGATCCTTTTGTGACCCCCCTACTCCTACAGATTCCGTTTGAGATTCATCACATCCATTTTCATGCCCGATGAAATTGTGTGGTTTAGGGTTGTTTTATTTGCTTCTAGCCACGCATTTACAGAGGATCACCTTTATCTAGAACACAGATGGACTTTGTCGGGCTTAGATATAGTTTATATAGTTCGGAAAAGCTTTTCATCCTATGCACTTTAGCTAATGTTACACTGAGAAACAAAGTGCTTGATAACGCACGTATACGGCTCTGAACCTGCGCCCACCTTGATGGTCTGGTACGAGCCGCTGTACAGGTGGTTCTGGGAGGCCACCAGGGCTCTGACCCAGTGGTTCAGACCGGTCAGCTCCTTCTTCAGCTTCAGCTCTGTTCCAACAATGTCCCAAACCTGTGCACCGGGGGGGGGGAGGGGGGATTTAATATATATATATATATAAATACATATACATATCAAAACTGTTCATTCAAACTCGTGTAATACAGCAGCAATGATTCTTTAGATTAGAAATGCAATTTATTGCTTGAGGGTACTATCCTGCAATATATTATGGATGTGCACACGCGCACACACACACACACACACACACACAAGAGGCTAGATAAGGGCTGCAACTCTTCATTACTTTAGTCATAAGGTATTCTGCTTCATCGATTCACAGGGTAATTTGATAAAATGCAATATAACCAATTAACGATATGCAAAAGACAAAACAAAAGAAAGACTGATCTTGTCAATTAAGTAATGTTACCACTCAAGCCTTAAAGTGATCTGCAACAAAACTCGGCCTGAAGCCAAAGACATTTAGATTTGTCTCTCACTGTCCAGCATTTTCCATGACCAGTCAAGGTTTTCAAGGATGTTAGGGGAGACAGAGAGATCCGAACTTGGACGTGTGGAAATAGATAATAGATTGATATAGATAGATAACAACCCGACATATCTTTGTGCATCTGTTTCGCTTCAAGTATGTAAAAAGCAGACATGTCATGAGATCAGCGCACCCAATGGCCGACCATGAGCTGATACTGGAATGGAACTTGACTCACAAAGCTGCCGCTTCCAAGTTATCCCTCCCCCAGAGCACCAAAATCATCTTTGCTCCTCTCCCCTAAGGTTATCCTATTCTCTGGTTCTCATCACTGAGTCACACTTTGGCTGCTCTTTATCTCCAGTTGCACTCGGGCATTAAAAACCCGTCTGTGGATGCGCTTTGTTCACCGACAAATATACATGTCCACTTTATCATCTGGGAGCGATTCAGGCACGCCGCCTTCCCAAAGCATCGGCAGGCTGGGCAAGTCATTGGGAGGCGTTAATCCCACAAGAGGGAAACTGCAGGACTCTTACCTTGATGGCTTTGAGGGAGCCACTGAACAGCATGTTGTGGGAGGAGACCAGCGTGCACACTGGGTTGTCATGGGCACGGATCGTGTTGACTTTCTGCAGGGTCTGGATATCCCACACCTGCGCACAATGCAACGTCTGTGACAAATGGCAGTGAGCGCGCGTGCAAAAATCTGCGGGTGTGGGGTGTGTTACTTACGATGATTGTGCAATCTGCAGAGCCGCTGTACAGCCGGTTGCTGAGGAGATAAAACAAAAACAAACATCAGGCTGTGGTAGCGTTTTGGGAAGAGCTGGTCTTTCCCAGTGGTCATAAGTCTTGTAGTCGAAGCAAGTGTGTTTGTGCGGAATCGTGTGTGTGTGTGTGTGCGTGTCTTATTACCCCTGGATGCACAGGGCGAGCACGATGCCGTCATGACCCTCGAGAGTCTTTTGACACTTGTAAGTAGTGCAGGTGTCCCACACCTTGGGACACAAAGGAAAAGCCAGAAACATCATGGATACATTTATTTGCCCACGTGTATGTTTGTGTGTGTGTGTGTGTGTACTTGGAAATATAACTGTGATTTGACAAAGGCACTGGAAAGAATCTGCTAGAGCAGAGGGTTCCAAACCTGTTTTTATTTTTCATATGAAGTATTCCACTCTTTAAGAGATGTGAATCTGTTTCGACAATCATATTTTTTAAAGGTTTTATGATAAGGCAGTATTATGTGGAGCTGAGAAAGGAATTTTTTGATTAAAATCGTGGCCAACTGCCATTCCTTTTCCTACTTTAATTTCATCTTGACTGCTTTTGTTTCTACTCGACTTCCAGTGGATATTCATAGGAACACTAAAAGATTCTAGGTAATGAATGAAAGGTTGACATGATGTTCTCTGAAGGTACGGAAATACAACAGTGTGGGCTGCTGTTACCTTGATGGTCTTGTCTGAAGAACCAGAGAAGAGCAGGTCTCCAGTGGAGTAGACGCACAGACACCAAACGGGACCCTGGTGACCCACAAACGTCCCCTTACACTTGAAGATCTGCTGGGGGTCGTAAGCTGCAGGCGGGCAGAGAGAGGTAGAGGACTGACTAACTGTTTCTATTTGACTGTAATGCCAGTGGGGTGTTGGGGGGAGAAAAAAAAAAAAACAGGCAAAAAGAAGAAAGGAGAGAAAAGATAGGAGGCAAAAAAGGTGAAAGAGGAAACTGGAAAAAACGACATCCTCGTTTGGCAAATTATCTTCTTTTAGACAAATTTCTATGATATTGCATCCTTGTCTGGAAGGGGTACGAGACCAACAGCAAGACGAAGAAGAACGACCAGATTCAAAACCAAAATCAGGACACTTACATCCCAGGATCCCCATGTTGAGTCTGGCATTGATGTGAGACAACTCGTCCTGTAGAAACACCAGACAGCTGACTTGTACATTGTATTATGCATTGGTTTTGCTTATTCTTTCATTAAACAGATTAAACCCCCTATGTCTTACAGCCACACACATACACACATAATAGTTAAAAATTGCTCACATACACACTTACATTAAGCATGGAGGCGTCTCTTCGAAATTCCATCAGGTCTTCACTCAGTTTGCTCTGATTCTCATCCAAGACGTCTGAAACACACGCAGACACACAGTGAGAAGATCCTTCCTCTCATCCAAATGGACCGAAAGAGCAAATAAAAATCATGCGGAAAATCTCACCAAATTTGAGTTCCAGGTTCTTCTCCAGTTGGTCTAACTTCTCAGATAGTTTACCCAGCATGGAGCGTAGGAAGGCGATGTCCTGGTCCTTCTGGGCCAGAGTGAGCTGCATCTCATGGAACCTGATAGAATTCAAAAGAGGAAACATCCACATCAATCACAGACAAGTTCCAGAACAAAGTTATGAGCTCCAAAGGTCTCTACATACTCCGCAAGAAGGAAGCAATCTGTTCTCTCTCCTGGGGCTGCGAGAGTGAAATGACTGCTCTCACTGCCCTGGTTTGGGAGATCTCACCGCTTGTCCTCGACACATCATCGGGGTGGAACACTTTTCCTCATGCACTGTCCAAGAATTACTGTGCGATTAGTCAGAAATTTGAAGTGGGCGTGGTCACTTCCAGAGAGCAGAAGTGTGGGAGGGCTGAGTACAGTGATGGATAGTTCTGAGGCTTTAGTTCTGAGGAAGTGTGTAGCATGGAAACCCATGTAGCACCTCTAGTAAGACGTGTAAAGGAATGGTAGGAGTTCTCAGAAAGAGCTGCTCGGTGTGCACAGAGTGGAGCCTCTGTCGCAAAAGCCGTCGACGTCTTTGGGACAAATTGGCAAAGGCCAACCGGCGTGTATGGATAAAGACGAGTGCACGATGTTGCAGCGACTTGACACTGTACAATTTACCCATTATAGCAGTGACATGCAATAGTTTTTGCTTACTGCTTTAAGTATATAAGAATTATTCAATACATTATTGTACTGGCAAAGATGTTTAGAATCAAAAGAGGCGGCTGGGTGGGGTTCATTTCAAGGAGATCTGCTCACCTGTCATCAGTCTGCTGTAGAAATTCCTTCAGTCCCTCGAATTTACACACCTCTAAATGGGTTTCGTAGGTGTCCTGGTTGCCGATGAAAGTGCAGCTGTATGGGGAGGAGAGATGCGGTGACAGAAGAGGTGTCAGAATGAGATGGCATACGCGACAATTAGAACAGTGTCATGCCTTTGCCTCTATATTGCAACACAGCTGGCTGGAATTAAAGCCATCAAAACATGGTTGAAATGCAGGCGCTTACATATAATCCAATCTTTCACTAGTTATTAATAACTTAAGGTTTTTTTTTTTCATTTTTTTTCATTTTTCATTTAAAATTTTTGTACATTTCAAGACCAGTTGTGTGCTGTTACCTTGATAATCCATGTGACATAGTGGATCAACTGTCGGATGTTCAATTCTAAAGGTTACATTTAAATTCTTTTTCTCACAAAAATTTAAAAGGGAGGACACACACATGTATTTGAAGTTCTCATATATTACAAAAAACACTGACCCGTATTTAGAGTGTGGACACTTGATATGTTCACACTCCTTGAGGTGAGCCTCCAGGTTCATGGTGAGCAGCGGGGGGCAGGAGGGGTTGTTGGGGCACCGGACTGGCCTGTAGTCACAACTGGCCTCATGTTCTCTACGGGGACAGAGTGAGGTGGCAACACAGGCTTTATCTCAAGTAACTTGAACAGGAAGCAGGCGGAGTGCTACACCCGCGGCACGCTCTCCGGTTCTTACTTGCGCGCCGACAGTTTGATGGTGAACGGGCAGCCAAGGGGATCCACCTCATATGCTCCCGGCTTGCCGGCCACAGTGGAGGTCGACACACTGGTCCCGCTGCTGCCACTGGCCGTGGCCCTGCAGCCGTATTTACAGTGAATGAACAGCTCCCCGATTTGCTCCGCCACGGCGATGTTGTTCACCACAACCGTGAGCTTAGCCGCATCCACAGGGCACTTGTCTGTGAGGAGCACGGCATGGGGAACAGGTGAGGGCATAATACAGTGTGAGCACTGCTCTGGATTATTGAGTTGCAATTTAGACACGACTACAGCATTACTTCTACTTACCTGATGTCAAGGCACATCGTCTGCAGAAGGTATGCTTAAAAAAAAAACAATCAGAGAAAATTTTATGAGCTAACATTAAATACATTTCTGTATTTAATGTTGTAGACAAAATGGCAGCACAGTCCATTATACCCCGCTTTGAACAAACTCTCAGGTCTCTGGTGTTCAGTCCAATTTATATCATTCAGAAAACCTCTAGTTATTTATCTCAACTTGTTTTTTTTAATGCAGTGTATTACTGTGTTCTTTTTATTTCACCCTCAACGTGCTAATTTTCACTGCGTTCAAACTCTCTATCAGCTATCGGCTGCGAGCTCAACTTTACGTCACACTGACTTTGAGTTGAACGGTTGAAGTTGAACAGACATAAATTCATGGACTCAACGTGGTCTTTTAACAAATTAGGCCTCCACGTTTTATACGACGTAATTTTGCCAGTATTTTCATTGACTGAGACATATGGAGGTCCCCAAACAAAGGAAATGTTTATGTGCTGTGCCATCTGGGCTGCGCCGAGAAACCAGACATGCTGATCTTTGACTTGTGTGTGGAACAGAAGCAAACTCACCCCACAAGTGGTGATGACCGGGTCCTTAAATACATTGCAGCAGAGCTGGCAGCACAACTTTACGGATGGCTGTTCTGAAAACACCTGGGGCTCCTACAGGAATACACATTCATCTGTTCAATTTCAGGTCTCATGTAATTTTTCCAGACAGAAATGTTTGCGCTTGTGTGTCTGTGTGTGTGTGTATGCATGTCATTATAAATGTGACTGTTCATAGGATGGGTGCTGCACATGTGATCAATGTTGGCGCTGGGCATCACACCGTGTCTTCTTCTTCTTCGTGCAGAGAGAAAGTGGATCGCAGCGACATGTTGGACTCCGAGTGGAGAGATCGAACGGAGATGGCGGAATCCGACCTCCGAGGAGTGCCAATGGGTGGCTGAGGTGAGGAGGGGGGGGGGGTGGAGACGAAGTCAGCAGACATCGAGAATATCATCCTGCACTTGCAACATTCATGCTATGAGGTGAAAAGTAATCTATCTCAACAAAATGTATTTTTCATTCACCATTGGATATGAGTCACTTTCCCAACGTTTTTAAATCTAGCATGCAATGCGAACTACATGGAATGTAAAAATGTTAAGTAGATCTGCACCATTCCATCTTCATCATCCCGAGGGGAATAGGTCAGGGTACTGGAGGAGGAGGGAGTTCTTCTGTGCTGCTTGTAGGTGTTGGACCCTTCTGCTGAGCCCAAAGTACAGAAGAGTCGCACGTCATTAAAAGAAAATGGACAATTAGATCGGTGAATAGCTCCCTAAAACTCAAACTAAAGAGTTACTTTGATTGGAGAGAAAAAAAATTAAATAAAATTTAAAAAACAAAAATCACCTTTAGCAACAGCAGCCACGGCTGAGAACGTTGGGCCAAATGATGCCTCCATCCTGCTCTGTGTTGGGAAATAATCAATTGGATTAGTAACCGAGGAGTTTGCTGTCAATCATTTAAAAACAAAAAAGTACCCCAACTTCAAATGTACTCAGTACTAAACGCCTTAGAATAATAAATCTACTGAGCTCGCACACAGAGCACCCACTTCACTTCTCTTTCACAATGAGCCTACACTGCCTTTTGTGCTCTCACCCCGCTCTCAGAATCCACGGGGGTGTTGGTGGGGCTGCTGGGGACGGCTGTGGTGGTGGCCTCTATCGCTCCTCCGGAGTATCTGTTGTAACGGGATGTCTTACCGCTGCTCAAAACCCAGGGACACCACACATGCACCACGAAGCTCTAGCAGCTAGCCAGTGTGCCGGGCCTGGAGGGGGCAAGAGGACAGAGAGGTGTGCAGGGATGTGAGAGGAAAGGAGGGTTTCAGAAAGGACAACTGTTGAGGTAACGCTGGGTTCAATGCCATAAAGGAAAACATTGAAAAGTCAGGCAGCCAAAACTGATTAAATTTAAGCTGGATAGTCAAGACTGTCAAACAGGCACATGCCTTTCATTTTCAGTACCAGTCCTGCCTGTGAGACCCAATGCAAAAATCACTGCATTCAATCAATGCGTTCAGTTTGCCACAAAATCTACGGCCCTCTAAGTGAACAACATGCTCATATCAAATATGTGTTTTTTTTAAGTAATGAACTAGTCAGTTGACACAATCGGTAAGATAGCAGAACAAGTTGGATGCTGTGTTTTCTTTGCTTTCCTATGGCTTGAGCAATACTCCTGTGTGGTACTTGTAATAATTACAAACTCTCACAGGATTAAATACAACCCATTCATTAGTTGCAATTATATTGTTGATGTGGTTTGTATGTGAGGCAGGGAAGTGAAGCCAATGCCAAGTGGTCACTTGAGATGCATGTAGAAATGCATTCTAATGCCACTTATGAACCTGGAAACTTCACAGCAGCCAAAGACAGGAGCCACGTAAATATTCAGCCAGACAAATATCGACCGACTGCTGAGGATCAGCTTTGAAACTGAGGGGAGGGCGGGGTTCTATGTTGTTTCCACAACAGAATCACCCCTGACAACGTTTGGAAAAAAAAAACAACCTTTCTGCATATTTGCAGTGGATCATTCCTAGATCACTCCAATAAGCCTGACCAAGGTTTAACTTTACACCAAAATTTGACTGACAGAAAAGGAAATTCCTTTGACAAGCAGGTGGTCAGCATAGCACCTTTCTGCTTGATTCTGGAGCAATTCGAGATGCATATTTTGACAGCACAATATGAACAAAAAAATATATAAAACAGTGACACCTCTGCTCCTGCAGCGACACTAAGCTGTGGACATTACATGTACCCAACATATCATTGCCATGTGAATCTTATCATTAAAGCTAAAGACAAATAACTTTTGTTTGGTTTGGACATGACTGGGATGCTTCAGAACATGTTATTTGCTCTTCTGGAGGAGCTGAACTCACTTGAATTCAAGCAACCTACAATGATAAGCACGTTACCTTCTTACAAATCTAAATTAATAATCATTTTTGGAAAAATGAAAAGGCCACTATATCCATTAATCAAATGTAACAGGAGGCTGACTCAAGACCTGACTGTGGTTGCTGTCATGTGAAATTTGATCATTCCAATAGTGATTTTCCATATCAGAGTAGATTACTGACAGTTTACTTTACATTTACACCTCATGGAAAACAGCTAGTTCTGATATACTTGCCAAATCACTTAGAAAATTGCACTCAAAAAAAATCTATGTATACAATACTATACGTTTTAGATGTGGCATGTATAGCACATGTATAGCATATGATGTATACTTCTTAAAAAGCGTTATAAATCGTCATCAGGGGATGACTGGGCAAATCAACATACACACATACAAGGTTATGTTCACCTCTTTATCTTTGAGCTTGGGAGATTGTTTGAGCCATCTTCAGGTCCACCAACTCAATGAGAGACCTGCATGACTACTTTCACCCAATGGGATCTTTCAATATGATTTGGTTTGTTTGTTGTACTTGTTTTCCACAGAAAAGGGTGACACAGAAAAGCAGAATTAAGGGTTGAACAAGATGTTGCCCAACACATTTCCAACAGAACTTGCAACAGCTAATTTCTTGAATATCGTTCTCAGATCTCTGGTGGTAAATACTGTCACAACTGATTTCTTTGTAACTCAGATTTCCTGAACTGTAGAAGTGAGATTAGCCTGTGCGTGGCATTTTTGAAGGTTTTGCTCATGCAAAATACATAATACCAAAATACCAATCACATAATATTTATCAGCAGCGACTGCAGAAAGGAGAAAGTCAAGCTGCAATAAAAAAAGAAAAATCATGCTTTGCTATTGATTCTGAAATATAATGAAATTTAGAAGATCAACAAACATCTGATAAACAGCGGGGAGAAAGGGAAACAACACGACACACTAGATGTCAGAGGGCAGCAGAGACCCCGACTCCCATTGACACAATAGTGATGGAAACTATAAAAAGAGTCCATCAACTCCACCGGGGGGGAGCAAGCGAGAGAGTGAAAAGACAAGCGACTAGAGAGGGGAAGTGCGGGGGGCGAGGAAAAAGAAAAAACACAGAACATGTCGACGGTGCTGTAAACAGGGAGGTATGCGAGCTGTCAGTTCATTTAGTGTCAGGAAGGCAGAATCTGTCCGTGAAACTACCCGGAACCTCTAATCCGCTGCGCCAGCGTCACACACTCACTGTCACAAGCGAGGAGATTCCCGTAAAGGGAGCCTGGGAGCAGAGAGGGGGCGGAACACACGCGTAGCCGTCCAAAGTTGCCTACTGACAGCTGGCTACACATTTTATCGCGGAAGAAATGTCGGCGCGTTGACGGCGGAGTTTATGTCGCAGTTTTAAGCCGAGCGTCATCTTTGACGGAGCCACTTAAAAAACGCGATTTAATTAACGCGCTAACGCTAGCTAAAGTGGCTTGTTTGCTAGCTCAAGTTAGCTCGTCTTTTTTCTGCTAGCAATCGCGACCGTAACCCGTCCACGACGAATTCCTCTCGTTTCCGAACGAAGATTAGTGGTATTTGGTATCAAACACGATAGTTATTTTCCAAACAGGTCGATTCTGGTCGGGCCAACTTACCATTATTTTCGGACCAGCGCAGCTCCAAGTCTGCAGACAAATTTCCCAATCTTCTCCCACCTCTCGCACTCACCGCGGTGCACTATGGGGGGTGTAGTCTAACACCTGCAACTGAGAGATACTAAGCGCCTCCTTCTCCGCTTCTGAACTACATTACCCACAGCCCGCTTTTCCCCAAGTGCGACTGGCCTGTGTGCTGCCAATACATCCCACCGACCAATCAGAGAGCGCATCGCTCCTAAACACATCCACGTTGGTCCCGGTTCTGCGTTGCGATTGGTTGTTGAGGGGCGCGAGCCATCATGCGACAACCACCATCACGTTTCGCCGTGGGAGCACGTGCACGGTGGTGTGAGCAGGGCGCTGGAATGCAAGGAAAAGCCTGCTGCAATTTCAGAATATTTTCATACTTTCCCTGGAGATGCGTGTCGTCTGGAAAAAGCCTCTCAACTTTTCATCCTCACGATGTTTTCGTTGCATTTCCAGGGTTGATTGCCTTGCCCTTCCAATGAGCCCAAGGACCCTCACCTTTGACCTCCGGCACACGCTGCAGCATCTCCTCTGCAAAATGACAGCACGCTCATTTGTTTTCATGCACATTTAGAGCTCTGCAATCAGGATTTCTATTTCCTTTTTTTTGCCTTTGATTATTTTCCCGATGAATCGATGTCAATCTGTATTTCCCAAACCCCAGGACTGAACCCCGCTGTTTAATGACTGCAATACAACGGTTACACGACTAAGAAATAAGCTATTCTCTGGAAACAAGCAATTAGTTTAAACCAGGGATGGGCAAAGTTTTTGGCTCAGGGGCCACATTGACTTTTAGAATTTGACAGACGGGCCGGGTCAGCACAATCTATGATATGTATAAAAAACGCATTTATTAACAGTACATATCAAACATAAATAGAAAAAGCATGACAGTGTACTTTAAGTGGGAACAGTGCTGTTGATCACCCATTTTTCCGGTGCATCGAAGTCTGGTGGTAATTCTGTCTGCGCTCCCGCACTCGTTGACATAGTCTCTCATATTCCTGTCAGATTTGGTGATCCATCTGTGGTAACGTTGGTGAGCATACTCCATGATAGCTTGTGCCTCTTTATGACTGTTGACACGCTGTTATAAAAATCCTCTCCCTGGGTTTTTCTTTTTAGGGATTCCATAGCTAAAAATTCCTCCGTTATTTCGAAATCTTCATTAGTCCCACTGATTACAATTAAAAGCTGAGCGATGTCCTTCATGTCATTGCTTTCGTCCAGTGCCAAAGAATATAATGGAAATGACCGCTTTTTTGTTTCGCTTCCTAGTTACGTGTTCGTCAGTTACTTCAACTCGGCATGTCACTGTCCTGCGTGATAAGCAATTTTTTCAGATTTGTTCTTGCTCTCAGGACATAGAATACCTGCTGTCTCTCCCATGCACTCTTTTAGAAACTACCCCTCGGCGAAAGGCTTGCTGGCTAATTTGAACGCCAGTAAATAACTTGTCTTCGTGCTTGATTCTTGGATGGAGGTTGTTGGGATAGAGGTGTTTAGCTGAGCCTGCAAGCTAGCTACCAACCTATGAGCGGTAGCCGTCCGTTCTTGCTATTTCAGGTTGTTGCCGTAATTAGCACGCTTGGTGGAAAAGTGATGGCTAATGTTATATTTCTTTAAAACCGCAATGGTTTCTTGGTAAATAAGACACACAACCTCAGACCGAACTTCAGTAAAAAAGTATTTAGGTGTCTATTCCTTATTCACCACTCGGCAATCACTGTCGACTTTTCTTTTCTTTGACATTGCTAAAGATGGGTTCTAAGCAGTAGAGGAGTGATAACAGGAGGTGGCTTGGGGTCTGCAAAATCAAGTCACTGAGCCTAATGCGCCACCTGCTGGTGAAAAGCCTGTCATTACAAGTCAAAGTCAAATGAATGCATTAATTCAGTCATTCACATCAAATATAAATTCTGGACAACTCTCTCATGGGCCGGATTAAAAAGACCAATGGGCTGGATGTGGCCCGCGGGCCGTAGTTTGCCCACCCCTGGTTTAAACATATGCACCAGGTCCCTCTGGCCTTGGACCTCAAGTCAAGTTTAAGTTGAAGAAATTGGATGGTGTGTGTGTATATATTTACACACGTACATTATAATGTATTTTCTTGTTTCAACAATTTTCTTATAGTTCTCACATTGTTTTGAAAGTAATTCAATTGGCTTGCATTGTTTTTCTTGTAATGGCTTACAGGTAAGTATACAAGGGGAGGAGTACTGATGACAAGAAAGTCATCTCTGAATAAACATTAAGATTAAAAAAATATAGGTATAATTTCAATGCGAGTTCTGTATCTGAAGTCGATGGTGATGCAACAGGGCGGCCGACAGGGCGACATGGCGGCCTTTCTGTGTGGAGTCTCTGTGTTCTCCCCATGTCTGAATGGGTTTCGTCCGGGTTCATCGGTTTCCTCCCACGGTCCGAAAACACGCTGGAGGTTCATTGGAGGCCCTAAATTGCCCAGATGAGTTTTGAACTCCCCTGTCCAACCCCGGCTCTATAAGTGGATGCAGATGGAATGGCATGCAACCAACCTTTCAGCCATGTGCCGATCAAATCATTATTTTACAATTCCACTGACATCCGATCAGGTCAGCATCTAATAAGTGACAACAAGTTTTCACTGTGTTTGGCATTTATTTCAAAACCGAGAAACATACACACAAGGGTGTTCATTATCCACAGATGTTTCAAACTGTTGCATTAGTTTCCTTTTTCGATTAGATTTTAAGAAAAAATAAAAATCAAAGAATGGAAATTTTATTTGTGTTCCCTTGTCATCTCCATAAAGCTGGAATAAGTATTTCCTTACTATTATATTGCTTTATTTTTATTGATGGCAGTGTTACATTGCCATCTGTTGCACTTAGCCAATAAAGTCGGTCTGGATTTTGTTGCGATTAATTCCCCTCAATTTGAAGCCTCCTGTGGGCTCAAGTAAAGACAAAACTACCTTTGCAAAGCTCTTAGCTGTATTAGCACTAAGCCCAGGTCTGTATATTTATAATGTGTGGGAAAACTAAAATAATTTAGGCATGTGACTTGTGTCCAGTCATCATTTAAAATAGTCAGTATATATAGAGTGCAGGATTTGAAGTACATGGATTTGAATGAGGTACATTATACTCACCCCTCTTGCAATCTGAACATTGACCACTAGAGGTCGCTCGTTCTTCTACACCGCTCCGATTACGAAACTTGCAAATCGTTTTTTCAGCTCATTCTTTTCACCACAAGAGGACGCTGCCTTTCTACCGGAACAGCGACATCGCGCCTCCTCCTTAACGTGGATTTTTTCCTTCAACCGTGCAATGGTTGACTTCGGCGTTTCATTTCGTTGACGCAAACATTTGAGGTTTTGTAAAATTGAACTGATTATTTGGAACAGTTAAAGAAAATTCATTCCCACCGTGTAACTGGGTTTTCCAGTACATAACAGTGGGATATGAGATTTCTTGTGAATGAGTCTCATTTAATTTTAGCACAAATATACACCTTTGAGGCAAACCATTGACGTGCTTCGGCAAGAACAACATATCATGACCAATAAGACTTTTCCTCAAAGTGAAAGAATAAATGAGAGGGATGTGGTGCGTAGCGCAACATCATTTTACACCCGTTGTTTATTATACGGTTGCCCCCTTGAGTCTGATAGATGTATCTGTTTTAAACCATGAAAAAATATTGTTTGCACCAAAAAATAAGGAAGAATGATCCAAAAACTAAAAACAAAACAATCCAAATTTCAATATTTACATGCAAAATGGGAGCACAGGGTCCCCTACCGTTGTGATCTGGGTTGAGGTCCTATGTTTACTTGCACAGTGGAGGGATGTGATGTGTCATACAAGGGGGAGAGGGGGACTTTTATCAGCACACACAGGCCAATGTGTGCAGCTGCGCGCTCTGGAAACAGTAGGTGTGTGTGAATAGGCCCGGGCAGAGAGGAGCGGGTACTGTAAATAGAAATACAGAAGAACTAAGGCTAAATGTTGTAATGCAGCCATGAATAAGACATGTTTTCAATGCAGCTTTGTTGATATGCACAAACACACACACACACACACACACAAACACAGATGCATGAACGCATGCACACATGCTTTGTTGATATGCACACACACACACACACACACAGATGCATGAACACACGCACATGTCGAACACACGCATTCAGTATGCGTTCCATTAGAGAAAGCACAGGCCATTAGTAGTTTTATTTTCTTTGTGTGTGTGGCACGCCACTGAAAAGACTCCTCGCCATGCCTCCAGCGCACACTCAAACACACACACACACACACACACACACACACACACACACACACACACACACACACACACACACACACACACCCTTTTGCAGCTGAGCAGTTCAGTCCCTGCGGGAAATCCCAGCTCTCTGGGTCTGCATACGACGGTCTAAACACTTCCTGTTTGCAAACCTAAACGCAGGTTTATATGAATCAGGATCACTCTGATGTGGTCAACAGCTCCACAAATTACAGACATTCAAGCAGACCTCTCACAAACATTTAATAATCCTTACAAATGGAGGATTTATGGAATCGCACAACTTTTTTAATGAAATGGCTAGAGTGTATGTGCAGGCCAGAGACAGTACGGTTTGAGCAAGACGCATAAGGTGTCTAACCGGCCTCTGAGGCCCCCTCAGCACACAGCAGCTGGAGGGGGGATTCATTTATTCTTTGTGTTTGTCCCCCCCCCCCAAAATAAATGAATAACCAATGATGGGATCATTTACATGACTGTCATGTACTGGTAAGAGGGTTGAAATTTTTGCATATGAATTGCATAATCTACTGTAAACTAAACGTATGAAAAGAATCAAAAGTGCAAGTGTTTACCATACAAAATTTCCCTCTACATGTTTTTAGTGATAAAATATGTTTGATTGAATTGACATTTGAGCGTTTTTTTAAATGCTGTTATTCTAGAGTTAACTGCAGAACATAATGTAACAGACATCCAGCAGAAGTCAACTGCACATCACACAAGTAAGAACATCTATAAGATGATGTTGTTAGAAAGGTGTCAGCTTAATGTCAGGAAGACGAGAAATTTGATATTAGATGTTTTTTACTTTATCATGAGAAAAACACCCGCAAATAAACTTGAAAAACGAAGATGTCAGTTAACTGTCAGGAGATTGTTGGGAGGTTTCTGTTATCTGTTTAATCTGGTAATAACAACCCATTTGAAGTTTTCCACTTCTCCCTTTGCTCCAATTACTATTTTTACATACACTTGGCCTTATTGCCCATCCTCATACTATGTTTCATATCAAGAATTTGTTTCAAAAGAAACGGAAATGGGCAAAATTCTTCAGTGCAAACCAGAATATCATGAGAAAAGTGACGCCTGTGTGTTCCACGGTGTACTGAATGTCCTTTTCAAGGTTGCTCCTAAGCAGCTTTAGCAGCTCTGGTTGTGCTGGCAGAAGGGTGTGTTTGTTCTAAAAGACTTTGTTTCTAAACTGAGCTTGCATTGTGCTCCATGTGGAGGACGTCAGATACAAACTTCCGGCATTTTAACAATGGACGTGATCATCTTTTTCCTGTGTTGCCACTCTACATTATTCCAGGGAGTCTCCGGATCCACGGAGGCTTATTGTACTTCAGCTCAAATAGGTTACTTCACAAAAATGTTATTTATATCATTTTGATTTTCCGCTGCTGGTCGGGCAATGAACACATTTCTCAACACTACCTACACAAAGTGAATAGGATTTTGTGAATCTGAGTAAATGTTGCTTTCTTTTATGAGCCCCCACTGTTGCTGTGCCTTTTACGAGACTCTACATCTTTTGTACTTTGTACTTGAACTAGCAATTCACTTTTTGCTTCTATAGCCGTGCTATTTATGTGGACCCGAAAGACTCAGGTCTGCTTTTGATGTGGTGTTTAGGGGTAGGTGCCCTTCAGCTTCACATGCCATTTGACCAGTTTCCTGAACGATCTAGAAATATGCCCCCCTCTCTTCATTTTGTAAATAAATTATAATTTCATGTTACTAGTCAGAGTGAATGTTTGCAACAATTAAAAGTTAATTTTATAGTTGGAGTATAAGAGTATATTTAGATTTTTTTTTGCCATACATATAAATAAAGGCTTGAAATTAACTGTGTCAATGTATATAATTTTAATCTAATAAAATTAAGACAAGATAATACTTTTTTGATCCCCATTGGGGAAATTCAGGGATTGAAGATCCCATTCTTGTTTCATTACTTAATACATGAGGTGTATGTCCTTTTGAGTAGGGTATTAACATGTGATGAAATATAGTCAATGATTGTAAACACATACTGCGCTATCAAGTGTAACAAAAGTACCTGAGTGTCACAGAACATTCTTATGTGGAAAAGCAAGTTTTTTGTAATACCTGACTGTTTTTGAGTGATGAACTTCACACCATGCAGTCCAGAGCATGCAGTGCTGAAGGTCTGTCCTCATAGGAATATTTTATCATCAAAATCTAATAAGCTAAATTTTGAGTCGATGTGAACATTTTGGAGAAAAAAACTCCCTCCAGGCATTACAGTGACAAAATGTGTTTTGAGAGCTCGCATGACCTTTGACCATTGAAAGAGAATCATTTTATCCCCGTGTCCAAGGGAGATTCCAGATTTTAGGGGACTTCCTGAGCTACCACAAGGTCAAAAGCTCATTTTTGTTTTTCTCGTTAGTTTTCATACTTTTAATGATCCAAATTCAATAAGCTCATCAGTGAATTCACAGAGGAACACAAAGTTCCCCGAAATGCAAACAGTACGCTGCTAATATATTTTGTAGCATGACGACAATGTGAAACAAAATAAAACAAAAATATTGCCAGCTGCTGCTGCCATAAAATTAATTAAAAAACACACAGCGAGTATCTGTTACAAGAGACACAGATGTAATTATGGCGAGAAAAGCCTTGAACCTAGAAGAAGCAGCAGTAACTCTTGCCCACAGGGATAAAATCCCATCTATTTTGAAAATACACTTAGATAAATTGTAAACACTTAAGAAATAAAATCCGCACATACTATTGTTGCGAATTTGATTTGCTAGCTAACATTGACCATGACCACTTTTATTTGTAATGCTATTCTGTGATGATGTAATAATGAAATCCCTGTATTTAACCAAAAATCAATAGTTGGGAAGAAAATAATAATCTAATTTATATTTTTGTACTGCTTTCACACCTTCATAATCCCTCTTATATTGCCAAACTTTTTTTTTCGTTCAAGATAACTAGTAGTGTACATTTCCTCTGAGGCTGAAATGATACATAAAGATTTAGTTGGGTACATTCTGAGCTTCAAGGTTTGGTGCAGTTTGAATAAGTAAAAAAGAATAAAAGTAAACCAATAATGCTAAAACTTAACATACTGTGAGTGAAATTAAGGGAGTTACAAAATGGACTGTTATGGAACAAGGATAAACACAAAGCTGTGGCGGCTATCCTTGTTCCTGTTTTTATCGTCATTTCATTAAAATAGTGACTGTACTCCTGTGCCATGACTTCACTTTGAAAATAACTAATTGCATATCAAACATCATGAATGTTAAAAAAAAAAGTTCATTTTAATAAAACATGAAAACACAGCAGCGGTTATTCCACTGCACTGACTATAAAACTTCAAGTGAGATTCTTGCTATTTTTCAAACCAGTCTTTGTACTTTCCTAATAGCACAGGTGTAACAAACTAGTCAGTTAACAATGATAACATAGTTATAGGGAAAGTAACCTGTGGTTTGATTCATTAAGTTGGTGAGTTTTTGTTTGTTTGAGTTCTTATTTGACTTTAACTACAAAAATAGAATAGAATAGAATAGATAAGAATGCACCCACAAGTGCATTACTCTCGGAAAAATGACTTCTGCTGGTATGTAAGGACATATTTTCAAGACTGTTCTCCGCTGAAACAAATAAAAGTCACAATGTCTGTGTGGATGGTTAGGCCTGACATGCAGAAGGAGGCTGACGTTTTAATGTAGTCGCATACATTTACATGTATAATGGCCCATAATCTTAACAAAAGTTCACACAAAGCAGACTTGCTCTTCTCTCTAGCATAAGTCCTCATGTTGATATCATATTCTTACTTGCTTTAGCATTCATTCTTCTGAATTTTTGTTTAACTTTTTTGTACAATTTCAAACACTGGTGTTGTTTGTTCAGTTTGAGATGCAAAAAGTCTGGCACCGCTGCTATTTATGCTTTCCATTTGCAGTGGTCTCCTGATCTATGGTGATACTCTCATTCTTTCACTGAGAGGGCGATTACAATATTCCCGTGTGGCTCCTCCATTAGATTTGTAGATGTGATAAAAAAAAAGGCGCTATATGCCATAAATTCAACTTTTCCACATCTTTACTGAATCATTACAGGGCAGTATAATGAAGTATGCTAAACTAATATTGGGCAACCCTCAGACACAGCACTCATTACAGGATAGACCTTCGGAGTTAGAAAAAGGTGGAAAGTGGAAAATTTAAACCTCTAATCTGCACATCTGTAAGTACAAATTCCACATGTTTAACCTCATTTAGCACCTTGTTTTATAGTCTGTACAGGCGTCTGGGAATTAGCGAAGTCCCATCTGGGAATGTCCCAATGTCCCAATGAATTTCCCCTTGGGGATCAATCAAGTATTCATTCAAACAATTAACAGCATGAATGTACTGTTAACGGAGGCTTGACAGTTTGCTAAGCAGTTAGCCGGAGGGCAAACATCAGCTGCTTTAGAACTAGCTACATAAATATTTGCACAAAGTAAATGGCCAAGTTTGATAGTGTTTAATATTGCATGCACCAATGACTTTTTTTTCCAATTGGTCGCCTCACTGAGAGGAAAGAGTCTGATCATTCAGAACATATTCAACAATCCTTCAAACTACTTTGGTAAAATGTCAAAAATCAGTTTTATTGTTGACTCATAAGGAGCTTATAAGGATGCTAAATGTCAGTGAGGCATCGTGGTAAGCTGATCACCATAAACATAAGGAAATAATAATATAATAATTATAATATAATATAAGGAAAGGTATCCCACTGCAGGCATCTGTTGTCTCCTGCATTATAAAACAATTCAATCACATTGGTTATCGATTGCAAATATACTAAAAGTAGAAATTGAGATGACTGATATCTACTTTATAATTTGTCACAACATTACACATTTGACTATCCCTGATAGTTAAAATCATGCTGCCCTCTATTATTTGTTAAATAATACTAGATTTCATTCCTCATTATAATTTTTTTCTATTTGTTCAAACAAATTCCTGCCATTGCTTTCATCTATAAAATGATTTAAAAATGCTACAGGACCTGTCCAGTACAAAGATATGTTTCTCTTTTGGTGATCAAGCTGTTTTATGGGGCCTGGGGAGGCAATATGGGGCCAGACGGCTGAGCATTCTGGCTTCTGTTTCATGAGGCCTTGTTGACCAGACTGAGCTGGGGAAAAAAAAAAAAATTGAACCTGAATTTGATCTGACCCCAAGATAACATTCCACTTTTCGAGAAGGCGTACTCTTGGTTAGACAGTTGACAGTTTGGAGCCTTACCACCTCCAAGATCTTTGATGAAGGAACGGAAAAAACGCCAGGGGTGTTTTGACAAGTTAAGCTGATAAGGACAAGCAAACAAATGGACTCTCTGACTGTGTGCGGAGGTCGTCTCGCTTGCATTCTGTTCACACTTAGGCTGGTCAAATTGACATTTGCACATAAGCTGGAATCCATGCTTCTCTATCATTACCATTGGGGAATTATCTAAATACCTGTACATTATATTCAATACATTATGAAAAAAACTGATTCAATATGACTATCACTTTGTCTTGGAGATACAGTCACACCTTTTTTCACTGTTAGGTTACAACTAATGCACGATGCTGGATCAATGATTTGCTAAGTGACAGACATCTGGAGCTAATCCTGATATCAATTTTTGAGCATTAAGAACAAATACAACAATATTTTCAATATAAAAAACATTTGTATCTTAAGGATCATGAAAACACGTTCAAAATCCCAGGTGAAAATGACCGGGTTCTATTGTGTGGAAAGATTGCATTCAGGAAACTCTGGATTCACAGGCTTTTTACTGGCATCATCACAGAGGCATTAGGCCTCTGAAAAAAATAATTTCTGTGTTGTTTCTCCTTCTTATCATCCTAATTGGTGCTTGTTGGAGAAAAGACTGCAAACCATCCAGCTGCCCAAAAGCCACAGAGGGCTCAGTGTTTAGACCATTTCCTTGCTTGCTCACTCTTTCAGCTACAGTCACATGCATAGATTCATGTTCCCCCAGACTATTTCACACACACACACACACACACACACAGACACACACACACACACACACACACACACACGCTTGATCGCTCACATGCAGACAGCGCGCACTCACACACGCACACAGCCACACAAAAGAGAACTAAATTTCAATGGTATTGCACTATCAAACTCAGATTTTATTTCAGATAATGAGGAGACCAAGCAGAAACTGCATGTTATTAACCTCGTTGATTTGTCATGCAAAAATATTATCCATTTTTTTAACTTAAACTTGACAAAAATGAACTTTTCTAGCTCAAAAAAGAGATTATTTAGAAGACGATTATGTGCAGGGCAAGGGTGCTTACTAACAGCGTAAACATTAACAACTAGCAATGCAGTGCATGCTGGAAGCCAACGAAATATTTCAACAGAATTTCTTTATGTCGTACATTTATCTGCCTTTCACTCGTCAATTATTTAACACCTCACACCCTTTTATGTTTCACAATCCGATTAAATGGAGCGCAAAACATGATTGTTGTGACATATGGAGGAACGCACACACACAAGCATTGCTGAAAAATAAGAAGTGGAACATGACCATAGAATCAATGCCATATGAAATTATAAAGATCAATAATAGAGGTAGAATTTGATTTTGATATAGAGTTAATTTGGAATCATATCCAGTTTTATAGTGAGGGACACAATTTTAGTTCAGGCATTTGTCATCAGAGTAAAAGTATTCAATTAGCATTTACTTCCCCGCCAAATGAGTCGGCAATTACAGCCTCCTGTTCCTGTCAGGGGGAACATGGCACTGGGTTGGCTGGGAAATACCTAATCAGCTCAGGGGGGTTGGAGTGCAACTCTCAGCCATGTTGAGCTCTGTCTGCAGCTTAAAGTAAAGGTGGACTTACAGAGAGAAGCTTCATTTTGATCGATCTGAAACATATAAATACAAACATAGCTTTTACAGTGAGCTTTTACCAAACTGACACCAGCAACATCCGCTTACAATCAGGCCTGTAATTAAACGTCTCATCAAATCTTTTTTCCCCTCCAATTGCTTCAGTCCTGTGGTGTCACTGAAGTACAGCAGAAGGGAGTGCAGGGGGTGGGGGTGTTTGCAGGGGAAGGAGTCTCAATAAAGTGAACGTGAGGGCAGACGGCAGGCACTGTAGTTGCTCCAGCCACCGTGTTGGCAAAGGTACGAGCACAGATGGCTCATATGCAAACACACAGAAGTACACAAAATGACTCATTGACATGCAAACAAGCACGACAAATATTGGTGCTAATCCACTTTGCAGGCCAGAATATGTGAATGAATGAACACACGCACACACACACACACACACACACACACACACACACACACACACACACACACACACACACACACACACACACACACACACACACACACACACACACACACACACACACCAGATAAAACTGGGAAAGACATTAAATGCAAACTAACATCGTCTACCACATCCGACCAC